>JBBPBP010000001.1:68260490-68302957 GCA_037974735.1 Cicer chorassanicum
AAATCCGACACGGAACCCGAGACACATTTATAAATTTAATAGAAAAATGCTACAGGGATCTCTCGGTTGCGATTTCATCTGGACTTTTCGCGCGATTTTCGTACGACCTGACAAAAATGGGCCGAAATCGGTATTTACGGGCCAAACGATGGCTAAGGTTTGAAATCCGACACGTAACCCGAGACACAGTTATAAATTAAGGAGAATAATGCTACAAGTATCTCCCGGTCGTCGATTTAATCTGGACATTTCGGGCGATTTTCGTACCAACCGGCAAAAATGAGCCGAAATCGGTATTTTCGGGCCAGACGATGGCTAGGGTTTGAAATCCGAAACGGAATCCATGACACAGTTATAAATTTAGGAGAAGAATGCTACAAGGATCTCCCCGTTGTCGATTTCATCTGGACTTTTCGGGCGATTTTCGTATCACCCGACAAAAATGGGCCGAAATCGGTATTTTCGGGTCGGACGATGGCTAGGGTTTGAAATCTAACAAGGAACCTGTGACACTGTTATAAATTTAGGAGAAGAATGCTAAAAGGATTTCCCAGTCGTCGATTTCATCTGGACTTTTCGGGCGATTTTTGTACCACCCGACAAAAATGGGCCGAAATCTGTACTTTCGGGCCAGACGATGGCTATGGTTTGAAATCCTACACAGAACCCGAGACACATTTATAAATTTAGGAGAAGAATGCAACGAGGATGTCCCGGTCGTCGATTTCATCTGGAATTTTCGGGAGATTTTCGTACACCCGACAAAAATGGGCCGAAATCGGTAATTTCGGGCCAGATAATGGCTATGGTTTAAAATCCGACACGGAACCCGAGACACATTTATAAATTTAATAGAAAAATGCTACAGGGATCTCTCGGTTGCGATTTCATCTGGACTTTTCGCGCGATTTTCGTACGACCTGACAAAAATGGGCCGAAATCGGTATTTACGGGCCAAACGATGGCTAAGGTTTGAAATCCGACACGTAACCCGAGACACAGTTATAAATTAAGGAGAATAATGCTACAAGTATCTCCCGGTCGTCGATTTAATCTGGACATTTCGGGCGATTTTCGTACCAACCGGCAAAAATGAGCCGAAATCGGTATTTTCGGGCCAGACGATGGCTAGGGTTTGAAATCCGAAACGGAATCCATGACACAGTTATAAATTTAGGAGAAGAATGCTACAAGGATCTCCCCGTTGTCGATTTCATCTGGACTTTTCGGGCGATTTTCGTATCACCCGACAAAAATGGGCCGAAATCGGTATTTTCGGGTCGGACGATGGCTAGGGTTTGAAATCTAACAAGGAACCTGTGACACTGTTATAAATTTAGGAGAAGAATGCTAAAAGGATTTCCCAGTCGTCGATTTCATCTGGACTTTTCGGGCGATTTTCGTACCACCCGACAAAAATGGGCCGAAAACTGTACTTTCGGGCCAGACGATGGCTATGGTTTGAAATCCTACACAGAACCCGAGACACATTTATAAATTTAGGAGAAGAATGCAACGAGGATGTCCCGGTCGTCGATTTCATCTGGAATTTTCGGGAGATTTTCGTACACCCGAAAAAAATGGGCCGAAATCGGTATTTTCGAGCCAGACGATGGCTATTGTTTGAAATCCGATAGGAAACCCGAGACAATTATAAATTTAAGAGAAGAATTCTACAAGGATCTCCCGGTTGTCGATTTCATCTGGACTTTTCGGGCGATTTTCGTACCACCCGACAAAAATAGGCCGAAATCGATATTTTCGGGCCAGACGATAGCTAAGGTTTGAAATCCGACACGGAACTCGAGACACTGTTATAAATTTAAGAGAAGAATGCTACAAGGATCTCCCAGTCGTCGATTTCATCTAGACTTTTCGGGTAATTTTCGTACCACCCGACAAAAATGGGCCGAAATCGGTATTTTCGTGCCAGACGATGGCTATGGTTTGAAATCCGACACGGAACCCGAGACACATTTATAAGTTTATGAGAAGAATGTTACAAGGATATCCAGGTCGTCAATTTCATTTGGACTTTTCAGGCGATTTTCGTACCACCCAACAAAAATTGGCCGAAATCGGTAGTTTCGTGCAAGACGATGGCTAGGGTTTGAAATCTGATACGGAACTCGAGACACAGTTATAATTTAAGGAGAAGAATGCTACAAGGATCTCTCGGTCGTCGATTTCATCTGGACTTTTCGGGCGATTTTCTTATCCCCCGACAAAAATGAGACGAAATCGGTATTTTCGGGCTAGACGATGGCTAAGGTTTTAAATCTGACACGGAACCCGTGACATTGTTATAAATTTAGGAGAAGAATGCTAAAAGGATTTCCCAGTCGTCGATTTCATCTGGACTTTTCGGGAGATTTTCGTACCACCCGACAAAAATGGGGCAAAATCGGTACTTTCGGGCCAGAGGATGGCTAGGGTTTGAAATCCGTCACGGAACCCGTGACACATTTATAAATTAAGGAGAAGAATGCTACAAGGATATTCCGGTCGTCGATTTCATCTGGACTTTTCGGGAGATTTTCGTACCACCCGACAAAAATATGCCGAAATCGGTACTTTCGGGCCATACGATGGTTATGGTTTGAAATCCGACACAGAACTCGAGACACAATTATAAATTTAGGAGAAGAATACTACAACGATCTCTCTGTCGTCGATTTCATCTGGACCCGTGAACAAATTATAAATTTTGGAGAAGAATTCTACAAGGATCTCCCGGTCGTCGATTTAATTTGGACTTTTCGGGCGATTTTCGTACCACCCGACAAAAATGGGCCGAAATCGGTATTTTTGGGCCAAACGATGCCTATGGTTTGAAATCTGACACGAAACCCAAGACACATATTTTCGTACCACCTGACAAAAATGGGCCGAAATCGGTATTTTCGGGCCAGATAATGGCTATGGTTTAAAATTCGACACAGAACCCGAGACACATTTATAAATTTAGGAGAAGAATGCTACAAGGATCTCCTGGTCGTCGATTTCATCTGGACTTTTCGAGCGATTTTCGTACGACCCTACAAAAATGGGCTGAAATCGGTATTTTTGGGCCAGACGATGGCTAGGGTTTGAAATCCGACACAAAACCCGTGACACAATTATAAATTAAGGAGAAGAATGCAACAAGGATCTCCTGGCCGTCGATTTCATCTGGACTTTTTGGGAGATTTTCGTACCACCCGACAAAAATGGGCCGAAATCGGTATTTTCGGGCCAGACGAAAGCTATGGTTTGAAATCCGACACGGAATTCGAGACACAGTTACAAATTTAGGAGAAGAATCTCCCTCGTCGTCGATTTCATCTGGACTTTAAGGGCAAATTTCGTACCACCCGACAAAAATGGGTCGAAATCGGTATTTTCGGACCAGACAATGGCTATGGTTTAAAATCCGACACGGACCCTGAGATACATTTATAAATTAAGGAGAAGAATGCTACAAGGATCTCCCGGTGGCGATTTCATCTAGACTTTTCGGGCGATTTTCGTACCACCCAACAAAAATGGGCCGAAATCGGTATTTTCATGCCAGACGATGGCTAGGGTTTGAAATCCGACACGGAACCCGAGACACATTTATAAGTTTATGAGAAGAATTTTATAAGGATCTCGCGGTCGTCGATTTCATCTGGACTTTTCGGGCGATTTTCGTACCACTAGACAAAAATGGGCCGAAATCGGTATTTTCGTGCAAGACGATGGCTAGGTTTTGAAATCAGATACGGAACCCGAGAAACAGTTATAAATTAAAGAGAAGAATGCTACAAGGATCTCCCCGTCGTCGATTTCATCTGGACTTTTCGGGCGATTTTCGTACCACCCAACAAAAATTGGCCGAAATCGGTAGTTTCGTGCAAGACGATGGCTAGGGTTTGAAATTCGATACGGAACCCGAGACACAGTTGTAATTTAAGGAGAAGAATGCTACAAGGATCTCTCGGTCGTCGATTTCATCTTGACTTTTCGGGCGATTTTCGTATCACCCGACAAAAATGGGACGAAATCGGTATTTTCGGGCTAGAGGATGGCTAGGGTTTGAAATCCGTCACGGAACCCGTGACACATTTATAAATTAAGGAGAAGAATGCTACAAGGATCATCCGGTCGTCGATTTCATCTGGACTTTTCGGGAGATTTTCGTACCACCCGATAAAAATATGCCAAAATCGGTCCTTTCGGGCCATACGATGGCTAGGGTTTGAAATCCGACACAGAACTCGAGACACATTTATAAATTTAGGAGAAGAATACTACAACGATCTCTGTCGTCGATTTCATCTGGACTTTTCGGGCGATTTTCGTTCCACCTGACAAAAATGGGCCGAAATCGTGATGGCTAGGGTTTGAAATCCGACACGAAACTCGTGACACAGTTATAAAATTATGAGAAGAATGCTACAGGGATCTCCCAATCGTCGATTTCATCTGGGCTTTTTGGGCGATTTTCGTACCACCTTACAAAAACGAGCCGAAATCAGTATTTTCGGGCCAGACGATAGCTAGGTTTTGAAATCCAACACGGAACCCGAGACACAGTTATAAATTTAGGCGAAGAAGGCTACAAGGATCTCCAGGTCGTCGATTTCATCTAGACTTTCTGGGCGATTTTCGTACCACCCGACAAAAATGGGCCGAAATCGGTATTTTCGGACCAGACGATAGTTGGGGTTTGAAATACGATACGGAACCCGAGACACATATTTTCGTACCACCTGACAAAAATGGGCCGAAATCGGTAATTTCGGGCCAGATAATGGCTATGGTTTAAAATCCGACACGGAACCCGAGACACATTTATAAATTTAGGAGAAGAATGTTACAATGATCTCCCGGTTGTCGATTTCATCTAGACTTTTCGAGGGATTTTCGTACGACCCTACAAAAATGGGCCGAAATCGGTATTTTCGGGCCAGACGAAAGCTATGGTTTGAAATCCAACACGGAATCCGAGACACAGTTACAAATTTAGGAGAAGAATGCTACAAGGATCTCCCCCGTCGTCGATTTCATTTGGACTTTAAGGGCAATTTTCGTACCACCTGACAAAAATGGGCCGAAATCGGTATTTTTCGGTCAGACGACAGCTAGGGTTTGAAATCCGTCACGGAACCCGTGACACAATTATAAATTTAGGAGAAGAATGCTACAGGGATCTCCCCGTCGTCGATTTCATCTGGACTTTAAAGGCGATTTTCGTACCACCCGACAAAAATGGGCCGAAATCAATATTTTCGGGCCAGACGATGGCTAGGGTTTGAAATCCGTCACGGAACACGTGACAAATTTATAAATGTAGGAGAAAAATGCTACAAGGATATCCCGGTCGTCGATTTCATGTGGACTTTTCGGGCGATTTTAGTACCACACGACAAAAATGAGCCGAAATCGGTATTTTCGGGCATGACGATGGCTAGGGTTTGAAATCCGACACGGAACTCGTGACACAGTTATAAATTTAGGAGAAGAATGCTACAAGGATCTCCCGATCGTCAATTGCATCTGGACTTTTCAGGCGATTTTCGTACCACCCGACAAAAATGGGCCGAAATCGGTATTTTTGTGCCAGACGATGGCAAGGGTTTGAAATCCGACACGGAACCCGATACACATTTATAAATTTAGGAGAAGAATGCTATAGGGATCTCTCGGTCGTCGATTTCAATTGGACTTTTCGGGCAATTTTCGTACCACCCGACAAAAATGGGCCGAAATCGGTATTTTCGGACCAGACGATAGCTGGGGTTTGAAATCCGATACGGAACCCGTGAACCAAATATAAATTTTAAGGGCAATTTTCGTACCAACCGACAAAAATGGGCCGCAATCGGTATTTTTGGGTCAGACGACGTCTAGGGTTTGAAATCCATCACGGAACCTGTGACACAGTTATAAATTTAGGAGAAGAATGCTACAGGGATCTCCCCGTCGTCGATTTCATTTGGACTTTAAGGGCGATTTTCGTACCACCCGACAAAAATGGGCCTAAATCGGTATTTTCGGGTTAGATGATGGCTAGGGTTTGAAATCCGACACGGAACCCAAGACACATATTTTCGTACCACCTAACAAAAATGGGCCGAAATCGGTATTTTCGGGCCAGATAATGGCTATGGTTTAAAATCCGACACGGAACCCGAGACACATTTATAAATTTAGGAGAAGAACGCTACAAGGATCTCTCGGTCGTCGATTTCATCTGGACTTTTCGAGGGATTTTCGTACGACCCTACAAAAATGGGCCCAAATCGGTATTTTCGGGCCAGACGATGGCTAGGGTTTGAAATTCGACACAGAACCCGTGACACAGTTAAAAATTAAGGAGAACAATGCAACAAGGATCTCCTGGCCGTCGATTTCATCTGGACTTTTTGGGAGATTTTTGTACCACACGACAAAAATGGGCCGAAATCGATATTTTTGGGCCAGAATAAAGCTATGGTTTGAAATCCGACACGGAATCCGAGACACAGTTACAAATTTAGGACAAGAATGCTACAAGGATCTCCCCCGTCGTCGATTTCATCTGGACTTTAAGGGCAATTTTCGTACCACCCGACAAAAATTTGCCGAAATCGGTATTTTTCGGTCAGACGACGACTAGGGTTTGAAATCCGTCACGGAACCCGTGACACAGTTATAAATTTAGGAGAAGAATGCTACAGGGATCTCCCCGTCGTCGATTTCATCTGGACTTTAAGGGCGATTTTCGTACCACCCGACAAAAATGGGCCGAAATCGATATTTTCGGGCAAGACGATGGCTAGGGTTTGAAATCCGTCACGGAACCCGTGACACAGTTATAAATTTAGAAGAAGAATGCAACAAGGATCTTCCGGTCATCGATTTCATCTAGACTTTTTAGGCGATTTTGGTACCACCCGACAAAAATGGGCCGAAATCGGTATTTTCGGGCTAGACGATGGCTATGGTTTGAAATTCGACACGGAACCGGAGACGCATTTAGAAATTTAGGAGAAGAATGCTACGAGGAACACCCGGTCGTTGATTTCATCAGGACTTTTCGGGCGATTTTTGTACCACCCGACAAAAATGGGTCGACACGGAACATGAGACACATTTATAAATTTGGGAGAAGAATGCTACAAGGATCTCCCAGTCGTCGATTTCATCTGCAATTTTTGAGCGATTTTTGTACAACCTGACAAAAATGGGCCGAAATCTGAATTTTTGGGCCAGACGATGGCTAGGGTTTGAAATCCTACACGGAACCCGTGACACAGTTATAAATTTAGGAGAAGTATGCTACATGGATCTTCCCGTAGTCGATTTCATATAGACTTTAAGGGAGATTTTCGAACCCACCCGACAAAAATGGGCTCATCGTCGATTTCATTTGGACTTTTCGGGTGATTTTCGTACCACCCGACAAAAATTGGCCAAAATCGGTATTTTCAGGCAGACAATGGCAATGGTTTGAAATCTGACACGGAACCCGTGACACAGTTATAAATTAAGGAGAAGAATGCTACAAGGAACTCCCGATTGTCGATTTCATCTGGACTTTTCGGACGATTTTCGTACCACCCGACAAAAATGGGCCGAAATCGGTATTTTCGGGCTAAACGATGGCTAGGAGTTTAAACTGACATGGAACCTGTGACACTGTTATAAATTTAGGAGAAGAATGCTAAAAGTATCTCCTAGTCGTCGATTTCATCTGGACTTTTCGGGATATTTTCGTACCACGTGACAAAAACGGGCCGAAATCGGTACTTTCGGGCCAGACGATGGCTTGGGTTTGAAATCCATCACGGAACCCGTGACAAATTTATAAATTAAGGAGAAGAACGCTACAAGGATCTCCCGGTCGTCGATTTCATCTGGACTTTTCGGGCGATTTTCGTACCACCCGATAGAAACGGGCCGAAATCGGTATTTTTAAGCCAGACGATGGCTCTGGTTTGAAATCCCGGAACCCGTGACACAATTATAAATTAAGGAGAAGAATGCTACAAGGATCTCCCAGTCGTCGATTTCATCTGGACTTTTCGGGAGATTTTCGTACCACCCGACAAAAACGGGATGAAATCGGTATTTTCGGGCCAGCCGATGGCTAGGGTTTGAAATCCAACACGGAACCCGAGACACAGTTATAAAATTAGGAGAAGAATGCTACAATGATCTCCCAGTTGTCGATTTCATCTGGACTTTTCGGGCGATTTTCATACCATCCGTCAAAAATGGGCCGAAATCAGTATTTTCGTGCCGAACGATGGCTAGGGTTTGAAATCCGACATGGAACCCGTGACACAGTTATAAATTTAGGAGAAGAATGCAACAAGGATCTCGCGGTCGTCGATTTCATATGGACTTTTTGGGATATTTTCGTACCACCCGACAAAAATGGGCCAATATCGGTATTTTCGAGTCAGACGAAAGCTGGGGTTTGAAATCCGGCACGGAACCCGAGACACAGTTACAAATTTAGGAGAAGAATGCTACAATGATCTCCCAGTTATCGATTTCATCTGGACTTTTTGGGCGATTTTCGTACCACCCGACAAAAATGGGCTGAAATCGGCATTTTTGGGCCAGACGATGGCTAGCGTCTGAAATCCGTCACAGAACCCGTGACACAGTTATAAATTTAGGAGAAGAATGCTACAAGGATCTCAAGGTCGTCGATTCCATCTGGACTTTTCGGGCGATTTTCGTACCACGAGACAAAAATGAGCCAAAATCGGTATTTTCGGGCAAACGATGGCAATGATTTGAAATCTGACACGGAACCCGAGACACAGTTATAAATTTAGGAGAAGAATACTACAACGATCTACCAGTCTTCGTTTTCATCTGGACTTTTCGGGCGATTTTCGTACCACCTGACAAAAATGGGCCGAAATCGGTATTTTCGTGCCAGACGATGGCTAGGGTTTGAAATCCGACACGGAACCCGAGACACATTTATAAATTGAATAGAAGAATGCTACAGGGATCTCTCGGTTGCGATTTCATCTGGACTTTTCGGGCGATTTTCGTACCACCCGACAAAAATGGCCCGAAATCGGTATTTTCGGGCCAGACGATGGCTAAGGTTTGAAATCCGACACGTAACCCGAGACAAAGTTATAAATTTAGGAGAAAAATGCTACAAGGATCTCCCGATCGTCGATTTAATCTAGACATTTCGGGCGATTTTCGTACCACCCGACAAAAATTAGCCGAAATCGGTATTTTCAGGCCAGACGATGGCTAGGGTTTGAAATCCGAAACGGAATCCATGACACAGTTATAAATTAAGGAGAAGAATGCTACAAGGATCTCCCCATTGTCGATTTCATCTGGACTTTTCGGGCGATTTTCGTACCACCCGACAAAAATGAGTCGAAATCGATATTTTCAAGTCGGACGATGTCTAGCGTTTGAAATCCGACGCGGAACATGAGATACATTTATAAATTTATGAGAAGAATGCTACAAAGATCTCCCGGTCGTCGATTTCATCTGGACTTTTTGAGCGATTTTCGTACCACCTCACAAAAATAAGCCTATTTTTGGGCCATACGATGGCTAGGGTTTGAAATCCGTCACAAGACCCGTGACACAGTTATAAATTTAGGAGAAGAATGCTACAAGGATCTCCCCGTCGTCGATTTCAACTGGACTTTAAGGGCGATTTTTGTACCACTCGACAAAAATGGGCCGAAATCAGTATTTTCGGGCCAGACTATGGCTATGGTTTGAAATCCGAGACGGAACCTGAGACACAATTATAAATTAAGGAGAAGAATGCTACAAGGATCTCCCATTCGTCGATTTCATCTGGGCTTTTCATGCGATTTTCGTACACCCGACAAAAACGGGATGAAATCGGTATTTTCGGGCCAGCCGATGGCTAGGGTTTGAAATCCAACACAGAACCTGAGACACAGTTATAAAATTAGGAGAAGAATGCTACAATAATCTCCCAGTCGTCGATTTCATCTGAACTTTTCGGGCGATTTTCGTACCACCCGACAAAAACGGGATGAAATCGGTATTTTTGTGCCAGACGATGGCTAGGGTTTGAAATCCGACACGGAACCCGAGACACATTTATAAATTGAATAGAAGAATGCTACAGGGATCTCTCGGTTGCGATTTCATCTGGACTTTTCGGGCGATTTTCGTACCACCCGACAAAAATGGCCCGAAATCGGTATTTTCGGGCCAGACGATGGCTAAGGTTTGAAATCCGACACGTAACCCAAGACAAAGTTATAAATTTAGGAGAAAAATGCTACAAGGATCTCCCGATCGTCGATTTAATCTAGACATTTCGGGCGATTTTCGTACCACCCGACAAAAATTAGCCGAAATCGGTATTTTCAGGCCAGACGATGGCTAGGGTTTGAAATCCGAAACGGAATCCATGACACAGTTATAAATTAAGGAGAAGAATGCTACAAGGATCTCCCCATTGTCGATTTCATCTGGACTTTTCGGGCGATTTTCGTACCACCCGACAAAAATGAGCCGAAATCGATATTTTCAAGTCGGACGATGTCTAGCGTTTGAAATCCGACGCGGAACATGAGATACATTTATAAATTTATGAGAAGAATGCTACAAAGATCTCCCGGTCATCGATTTCATCTGGACTTTTTGAGCGATTTTCGTACCACCTCACAAAAATAAGCCGAAATCTGTATTTTTGGGCCATACGATGGCTAGTGTTTGAAATCCGTCACAAGACCCGTGACACAGTTATAAATTTAGGAGAAGAATGCTACAGGGATCTCCCCGTCGTCGATTTCATCTGGACTTTAAGGGCGATTTTTGTACCACTCGACAAAAATGGGCCGAAATCAGTATTTTCGGGCCAGACGATGGCTATGGTTTGAAATCCGACACGGAACCTGAGACACAATTATAAATTAAGGAGAAGAATGCTACAAGGATCTCCCATTCGTCGATTTCATCTGGGCTTTTCATGCGATTTTCGTACACCCGACAAAAACGGGATGAAATCGGTATTTTCGGGCCAGCCGATGGCTAGGGTTTGAAATCCAACACGGAACCTGAGACACAGTTATAAAATTAGGAGAAGAATGCTACAATGATCTCCCAGTCGTCGATTTCATCTGGACTTTTCGGGCGATTTCCGTACCACCCGACAAAAACGGGATGAAATCGGTATTTTCGGGCCAGCCGATGGCTAGGGTTTGAAATCCAACACGGAACCCGAGACACAGTTATAAAATTAGGAGAAGAATGCTACAATGATCTCTCAGTCGTCGATTTCATCTGGACTTTTCGGGCGATTTTCATACCATCCGTCAATAATGGGCCGAAATTAGTATTTTCGTGCCGAACAATGGCTAGGGTTTGAAATCAGACATGGAACCCGTGACACAATTATAATTTTAGGAGAAGAATGCAACAAGGATCTCGCGGTCGTCGATTTCATATGGACTTTTCGGGATATTTTCGTACCACCCGACAAAAATGGGCCAATATCGGTATTTTCGAGTCAGACGAAAGCTGGGGTTTGAAATCCGACACGGAACCCGAGACACAGTTACAAATTTAGGAGAAGAATGCTACAATGATCTCCCAGTTATCAATTTCATCTGGACTTTTTGGGCGATTTTCGTACCACCCGACAAAAATGGGCCGAAATCGGCATTTTTGGGCCAGACGATGGCTAGGGTTTGAAATCCGTCACGGAACCCGTGACACAATTATAAATTTTGGAGAAGAATGCTACAAGGATCTCAAGGTCGTCGATTGCATCTGGACTTTTCGGGAGATTTTCGTACCACGAGACAAAAATGAGCCGAAATCGGTATTTTCGGGCAAACGATGGCAATGATTTGAAATCTGAAACGGAACTCGAGACACATTTATAAATTTAGAAGAAGAATGCTACAAGGATCTCGTAGTCGTCGATTTCATCTGGACTTTTCAGACAATTTTCGTATCACCCAACAAAAATAGGCCGAAATCGGTATTTTCGGGCTAGCAATGGCTAGGGTTTTAAATATGACACGGAACCCGTGACACTGTTATAAATTTAGGAGTAGAATGCTACAAGGATTTCCCAGTCGTCGATTTCATCTGGACTTTTTAGGAGACTTTCGTACCACCCAACAAAAAATAAGTCGAAATCGATATTTTCGGGCAAGACAATTGCTATGGTTTGAAATCCGACATGGAACCTGAGACACAGTTATATATTTAGGAGAAGAATGCTACAAGGATCTCCTGGTCGTCGATTTCATCTGGACTTTTCGGGAGATTTTCATACCACCCGACAATAATGGGCCTAAATAGGTACTTTCGGGCCAGACGATGGCTAGGTTTTGAAATCCGACACGGAACCCGAGACACAGTTATAAATTTAGGAGAAGAATACTACAACGATCTCCCAGTCTTCGATTTCATCTGGACTTTTCGGGCGATTTTCGTACCACCTGACAAAAATGGGCCGAAATCGGTATTTTCGTGCCAGACGATGGCTAGGGTTTGAAATCCGACGCGGAACCCGAGACACATTTATAAATTTAAAAGAAAAATGCTACAGGGATCTCTCGGTTGCGATTTCATCTGGACTTTTCGGGCGATTTTCGTACCACCAGACAAAAATGGCCCGAAATCGGTATTTTCGGGCCAGACGATGGCTAAGGTTTGAAATCCGACACGTAACCCGAGACAAAGTTATAAATTTAGGAGATTTTCGTACCACCCGATCTAATCTAGACATTTCGGGCGATTTTCGTACCACCCGACAAAAATTAGCCGAAATCGGTGTTTTCGGGCCAGACGATGGCTAGGGTTTGAAATCCGAAACGGAATCTATGACACAGTTATAAATTTAGGAGAAGAATTCTACAAGGATCTCCCCGTTGTCGATTTCATCTGGACTTTTCGGGCGATTTTTGTACCACCCGACAAAAATGGGCCGAAATCGGTATTTTCAAGTCGGACGATGGCTAGGGTTTGAAATCCGACACGGAACATGAGACACATTTATAAATTTATGAGAAGAATGCTACAAAGATCTCCCGGTCGTCGATTTCATCTGGACTTTTTGAGCGATTTTCGTACCACCTCACAAAAATAAGCCGAAATCTGTATTTTTGGGCCATACGATGGCTAGGGTTTGAAATCCGTCACAAGACCCGTGACAAAGTTATAAATTTAGGAGAAGAATGCTACAGGGATCTCCCCGTCGTCGATTTCATCTGGACTTTAAGGGCGATTTTTGTACCACTCGACAAAAATGGGCCGAAATCAGTATTTTCGGGCCAGACGATGGCTATGGTTTGAAATCCGACACGGAACCTGAGACACAATTATAAATTAAGGAGAAGAATGCTACAAGGATCTCCCATTCGTCGATTTCATCTGGGCTTTTCATGCGATTTTCGTACACCCGACAAAAACGGGATGAAATCGGTATTTTCGGGCCAGCCGATGGCTAGGGTTTGAAATCTAACACGGAACCTGAGACACAGTTATAAAATTAGGAGAAGAATGCTACAATGATCTCCCAGTCGTCGATTTCATCTGGGCTTTTCATGCGATTTTCGTACACCCGACAAAAACGGGATGAAATCGGTATTTTCGGGCCAGCCGATGGCTAGGGTTTGAAATCCAACACGGAACCTGAGACACAGTTATAAAATTAGGAGAAGAATGCTACAATGATCTCCCAGTCGTCGATTTCATCTGGACTTTTCGGGCGATTTTCGTAGCACCCGACAAAAACGGGATGAAATCGGTATTTTCGGGCCAGCCGATGGCTAGGGTTTGAAATCCAACACGGAACCCGAGACACAGTTATAAATTAGGAAAAGAATGCTACAATGATCTCCCAGTTGTCGATATCATCTGGACTTTTTGGGCGATTTTCATACCATCCGTAAAAAATGGGCCGAAATCGGTATTTTCGGACCAGACGATAGCTGGGGTTTGAAATACGATACAGAACCCGTGAACCAATTATAAATTTTGGAGAAGAATTCTACAAGGATCTCCCGGTCGTCGATTTCATTTGGACTTTTCGGGCGATTTTCGTACCACCCGACAAAATTGGGCCGAAATCGGTATTTTTGGGCCAAACGATGGCTATGGTTTGAAATCCGACACGGAACCTGAGACACAAATTTTTGTACCACCTAACAAAAATGGGCCGAAATCGGTATTTTCGGGCCAGATAATGGCTATGGTTTAAAATCCGACACGGAACCCGAGACACATTTATAAATTTAGGAGAAGAATGCTACAAGGATCTCCCGGTCGTCGATTTCATCTGGACTTTTCGAGGGATTTTCGTACGACCCTACAAAAATGGGCCGAAATCGGTATTTTCGGGCCAGACGATGGCTACGGTTTGAAATCCGACATAGAACCCGTGACACAGTTATAAATTAAGGAGAAGAATGCAACAAGGATCTCCTGGCCGTCGATTTCATATGGACTTTTTGGAGATTTTTGTACCACCCGACAAAAATGGGCCGAAATCGGTATTTTCGGGCCAGACGAAAGCTATGGTTTGAAATCCGACACGGAATCCGAGACAGAGTTACAAATTTAGGAGAAGAATGCTACAAGGATCTCCCCCGTCGTCGATTTCATCTGGACTTTAAGGGCAATTTTCGTACCACCCGACAAAAATGGGCCCAAATCGGTATTTTTCGGTCAGACGACGGCTAGGGTTTGAAATCCGTCACGGAACCCGTGACATAGTTATAAATTTAGAAGAAGAATGCAACAAGGATCTTTCGGTCATCGATTTCGTCTAGACTTTTTAGGCGATTTTGGTACCACCAGACAAAAATGGGCCGAAATCGGTATTTTCGGGGCAGACGATGGCTATGGTTTGAAATTCGACACGGAACCGGAGACGCATTTATAAATTTAGGAGAAGAATGCTACGAGGAACACCCGGTCGTTGATTTCATCAGGACTTTTCGGACGATTTTTGTACCACCCGACAAAAATGGGCCGACACGGAACATGAGACATAATTATAAATTTGGACTTTTCGGGATATTTTCGTACCACGTGACAAAACCGGGCTGAAATCGGTACTTTCGGGCCAACGATGGCTTGGGTTTGAAATCCATCACGGAACCCGCGACACATTTATAAATTAAGGAGAAGAACGCTACAAGGATCTCCCGATCGTCGATTTCATCTGGACTTTTCGGGCGATTTTCGTACCACCCGATAAAAACAGGCCGAAATCGGTATTTTTAAGCCAGACGATGGCTATGGTTTGAAATCCCGGAACCCGTGACACAATTATAAATTAAGGAGAAGAATGCTACAAGGATCTCCCAGTCGTCGATTTCATCTGGACTTTTCGGGAGATTTTCGTACCACCCGACAAAAACGGGATGAAATTCGTATTTTCGGGCCAGCCGATGGCTAGGGTTTGAAATCCAACACGGAACCCGAGACACAATTATAAAATTAGGAGAAGAATGCTACAATGATCTCCCAGTCGTCGATTTCATCTGAACTTTTCGGGCGATTTCCATACCATCCGTCAATAATGGGCCGAAATCAGTATTTTCGTGCCGAACAATGGCTAGGGTTTGAAATCCGACACGGAACCCGTGACACAATTATAATTTTAGGAGAAGAATGCAACAAGGATCTCGCGGTCGTCGATTTCATATGGACTTTTCGGGATATTTTCGTACCACCCGACAAAAATGGGTCAATATCGGTATTTTAGAGTCAGACGAAAGCTGGGGTTTGAAATCCGACACGGAACCCGAGACACAGTTACAAATTTAGGATTAGAATGCTACAATGATCTCCCAGTTATCGATTTCATCTGGACTTTTTGGGCGATTTTCGTACCACCCGACAAAAATGGGTCGAAATCGGCATTTTTGGGCCAGACAATGGCTAGGGTTTGAAATCCGTCACGGAACCCGTGACACAGTTATAAATTTAGGAGAAGAATGCTACAAGGATCTCAAGGTCGTCGATTGCATCTGGACTTTTCGGGAGATTTTCGTACCACGTGACAAAAATGAGCCGAAATCGGTATTTTCGGGCAAACGATGGCAATGATTTGAAATCTGAAACGGAACTCGAGACACATTTATAAATTTAGGAGAAGAATGTTACAAGGATCTCCCAGTCGTCGATTTCATCTGGACTTTTCAGACAATTTTCGTATCACCCAACAAAAATAGGCCGAAATCGGTATTTTCGGGCTAGCAATGGCTAGGGTTTTAAATATGACACGGAACCCGTGACACTGTTATAAATTTAGGAGTAGAATGCTACAAGGATTTTCCAGTCGTCGATTTCATCTGGACTTTTTGGGAGACTTTCGTACCACCCAACAAAAATGGGCCGAAATCGATATTTTCGGGCAAGACAATTGCTATGGTTTGAAATCCGACATGGAACCTGAGACACAGTTATATATTTAGGAGAAGAATGCTACAAGGATCTCCCGGTCGTCGATTTCATCTGGACTTTTCGAGAGATTTTCATACCACCCGACAATAATGGGCCTAAATAGGTACTTTCGGGCCAGACGATGGCTAGGTTTTGAAATCTGACACGGAACCCGAGACACAGTTATAAATTTAGGAGAAAAATACTACAACGATCTCCCAGTCTTCGATTTCATCTGGACTTTTCGGGCGATTTTCGTACCACCTGACAAAAATGGGCCGAAATCGGTATTTTCGTGCCAGACGATGGCTATGGTTTGAAATCCGACACGGAACCCGAGACACATTTCTAAATTTAATAGAAGAATGCTAAAGGGATCTCTCGGTTGCGATTTCATCTGGACTTTTTGGGCGATTTTCGTACCACCCGACAAAAATGGTCCGAAATCGGTATTTTCGGGCCAGACGATGGCTAAGGTTTGAAATCCGACACGTAACCCGAGACAAAGTTATAAATTTAGGAGAAAAATGCTACAAGGATCTCCCGGTCGTCGATTTAATCTAGACATTTCGGGCGATTTTCGTACCACCCGACAAAAATTAGCCGAAATCGGTATTTTCAGGTCGGACGATGGCTAGGGTTTGAAATCCGACACGGAACATGAGACACATTTATAAATTTATGAGAAGAATGCTACAAAGATCTCCCGGTCGTTGATTTCATCTGGACTTTTTGAGCGATTTTCGTACCACCTCACAAAAATAAGCCGAAATCTGTATTTTTGGGCCATACGATGGCTAGGGTTTGAAATCCGTCACAAGACTCGTGACACAGTTATAAATTTAGGAGAAGAATGCTACAGGGATCTCCCCGTCGTCGATTTCATCTGGACTTTAAGGGGGATTTTCGTACCACTCGACAAAAATAGGCCGAAATCAGTATTTTCGGGCCAGACGATGGCTATGGTTTGAAATCCGACACGGAACCTGAGACACAATTATAAATTAAGGAGAAGAATGCTACAAGGATCTCCCATTCGTCGATTTCATCTGGGCTTTTCATGCGATTTTCGTACACCCGACAAAAACGGGATGAAATCGGTATTTTCGGGCCAGCCGATGGCTAGGGTTTGAAATCCAACACGGAACCTGAGACACAGTTATAAAATTACGAGAAGAATGCTACAATGATCTCCCAGTCGTCGATTTCATCTGGACTTTTCGGGCGATTTTCGTACCACTCGTCAAAAATGGGACGAATCAGTATTTTCGTGCCGAACGATGGCTAGGGTTTGAAATCCGACACAGAACCCTTGACACAGTTATAAATTTAGGAGAAGAATGCAACAAGGATCTCCTGGTCGTCGATTTCATATGGACTTTTCGGGATATTTTCGTACCACCCGACAAAAATGGGCCAATATCGGTATTTTCGAGTCAGACGAAAGCTGGGGTTTGAAATCCGACACGGAACCTGAGACATAGTTACAAATTTAGGAGAAGAATACTACAAGGATCTCCCAGTTATCGATTTCATCGGGACTTTTCGGGAGATTTTCGTACCACCCGAAAAAAATGGGACGAAATCGGTATTTTCAGAGCAGACGATAGCTAGGGTTTGAAATCCGACTCGGAACCCGAGACACATTTATAAGTTTATGAGAAGAATGTTACAAGGATCTCCCGGTCGTCGATTTCATCAGCACTTTTTACGCGATATTCGTACCACTTGTCAAAAATAGGCTGAAATCAGTATTTTCGTGCAAGACGATGGCTAGGGTTTGAAATCCGATACGGAACCCGAGACACAGTTATAAATTAAGGAGAAGAATGCTACAAGGATCTCTTCGTCGTCGATTGCATCTGGACTTATCGAGCGATTTTCGTACCACCCGATATAAATTGGCCGAAATCGGTATTTTCGTGCAAGACGATGGCTAGGGTTTGAAATCCGATACGGAACCCGAGACATAGTTATAAATTAAGGAGAAGAATGCTACAAGGATCTCCCGGTCCTCGATTTCATCTGGACTTTTCGGGCGATTTTCGTATCACCCAACAAAAATCGGTCGAAATCGGTATTTTCGGGCTAGCAATGGCTAAGGTTTTAAATATGACACGGAACCCGTGACACTGTTATAAATTTAGGAGTAGAATGCTAAAAGGATTTCCTAGTCGTCGATTTCATCTGTACTTTTTGGGAGATTTTCGTACCACCCGACAAAAATGGGTCGAAATTGGTACTTTCGGGCCAGACGATGGCTAGGGTTTGAAATCCGTCCCGGAACCCGTGACACATTTATAAATTAAGGAGAAGAATGCTACAAGGATCTCCCGGTCGTTGATTTCATCATGACGTTCCGAGCGATTTTCGTACCACCATATAAAAACAGGCCGAAATCGGTATCTTCGGGCCAGACGATGGCTAGGGTTTGAAATCTGACACGGAACCCGTGACACAGTTATAAATTAAGGAGAAGAATACTACAACGATCTCCCAGTGGTCGATTTCATCTGGACTTTTCGTGCGATTTTCGTACCACCTGACAAAAATGGGCCGAAATCGGTATTTTCGTGCCAGACGATGGCTATGGTTTGAAATCTGACACAGAACCCGAGACGTTTCTAAATTTAATAGAAGAATGCTAAAGGGATCTCTCGGTTGCGATTTCATATGGACTTTTCAGGCGATTTTCGTACCACCCGACAAAAATGGGCCGAAATCGGTATTTTCAGGCCAGACGATGGCTAAGGTTTGAAATCCGACACGTAACCCGAGACAAAGTTATAAATTTAGGAGAAAAATGCTACAACGATCTCCCGGTCGTCGATTTAATCTAGACATTTCGGGCGATTTTTGTACCACCCGACAAAAATGAGCCGAAATCGGTATTTTCGGGCCAAACGATGACTAGGGTTTGAAATCCGAAACAAAATCCATGACACAGTAATCAATTTAGGAAAAGAATGCTACAAGGTTCTCCCCGTTGTCGATTTCATCTGGACTTTTCAGGCGATTTACGTACCACCCGACAAAAATTGGCCGAAATCGGCATTTTCAGGTCGGACGATGGCTAGGGTTTGAAATCCGACACGGAACATGAGACACATTTATAAATTTATGAGAAGAATGCTACAAAGATCTCCTGGTCGTCTATTTCATCCGGACTTTTTGAGCGATTTTCGTACCACCTCACAAAAATGGGCCGAAATCTGTATTTTTGGGCCATCAGATGGCTAGGGTTTGAAATCCGTCACAAGACCCGTGACACAGTTATAAATTTAGGAGAAGAATGCTACAGGGATCTCCCCATCGTCGATTTCATCTGGACTTTAAGGGCGATTTTCGTACCACTCGACAAAAATGGGTCGAAATCAGTATTTTCGGGACAGACGATGGCTATGGTTTCAAATCCGACACGGAACCCGAGACACATTTATAAATTGAGGAGAAGAATGCTACGAGGATCTCCCGGTCGTCGATTTCATCAGGACTTTTCGGGAGACTTTCGTAACAACCGACAAAAATGGGCCGAAATCTGTATTTTCGGACCAGACGATAACAATTGTTTGAAATCCGATAGGGAACCCGAGACAGTTATAAATTTAAGAGAAGAATTCTACAAGGATCTCCCGGTCGTCGATTTCATCTGGACTTTTCGGGCGATTTTCGTACCACCTGACAAAAATAGGTCGAAATCGGTATTTTCGGGCTAGACGATAGCTAGGGTTTGAAATCCGACACGGAACCCGAGACATTGTTATAAATTTAGGAGAACAATGCTACAAGGATCTCCCGGTCGTCGATTTCATCTAGACTTTTCGGGCGATTTTCGTACCACCCGCAAAAATGGGCCGAAATCGGTATTTTCGTGTCAGACGATGGCAATGGTTTGAAATCCGACACGGAACCCGAGACACATTTATAAGTTTATGAGAAGAATGTTACAAGGATATCTCGGTCGTCGATTTCATCTGGACTTTTCGGACGATTTTCGTACCACTCGACAAAAATGGGCCGAAATCGGTATTTTCGTTCCAGACGATGGCTAGGTTTTGAAATCCGATACGGAACCCGAGACACATGTTTAAATTAAAGAGAAGAATGCTACAAGGATCTCCCCGTCGTCGATTTCATCTAGACTTTTCGTGCGATTTTCGTACCACCCAACAAAAATTGGCCGAAATAGGTAGTTTCGTGGAAGACGATGGCTAGGGTTTGAAATCCGATACGGAACCCGAGATACAGTTATAAATTAAGGAGAAGAATGCTACAAGGATCTCCCGATCCTCGATTTCATCTAGACTTTTTGGGCGATTTTCGTACCACCCGACAAAAATGGGCCAAAATCGGTATTTTCGTGCCAGACGATGGCTATGGTTTGAAATCTGACACGGAACCCGAGACACATTTATAGGTTTATGAGAAGAATAATACAAGGATCTCCAGGTCGTCGATTTCATCTTGACTTTTCGGGCGATTTTTGTACCACTCGACAAAAATGGGCCGAAATCGGTATTTTCGTGCAAGACGATGGATAGGTTTTGAAATCCGACACGGAACCCGTGACACTGTTATAAATTTAGGAGAAGAATGCTAAAAGTATTTCTTAGTCGTCGATTTCATCTAGACTTTTTGGGAGATTTTCGTACCACCCGACAAAATTAGGCTGAAATCGGTACTTTCGAACCACAATGGCTAGGGTTTGAAATCCGTCACGGAACCCGTGACACATTTATAAATTAAGGAGAAGATTGCTACAAGGATCTTCCGGTCATCGATTTCATCTGGAATTTTCGGGCGATTTTCGTACCACCCGATAAAAACAGGCTGAAATCGGTATTTTTGGGCCAGAAAATGGCTAGGGTTTGAAATCTGACACGGAACCCGTGACACAGTTATAAATTAAGGAGAAGAATTCTACAAGGATCTCCCGGTTGTCGATTTCATCTGGACTTTTCGGGAGATTTTCATACCACCCGACAAAAATGGGCCTAAATCGGTACTTTTGGGCCAGACGATGGCTAGGGTTTGAAATCCGACACGAAACTCGTGACACAGTTATAAAATTATGAGAAGAATGCTACAGGGATCTCCCAGTCGTCCATTTTATCTGTACTTTTCGGGCGATTTTTGTACCACCTTACAAAAACGGGCCGAAACAGTATTTTTGGGCCAGACGATGGCTAGGGTTTGAAATCCGACACGAAACTCGTGACACAGTTATAAAATTATGAGAAGAATGCTACAGGGATCTCCCAGTCGTCCATTTTATCTGGACTTTTCGGGCGATTTTTTTACAACGAGACAAAAACGGGCCGAAATCAGTATTTTTGAACTAAACGATAGCTATTGTTTGAAATCCGATACGGAACCCGAGACACAGTTATAAATTTAGGAGAAGAATTCTACAAGGATCTCCCGGTCGTCGATTTCATCTGGACTTTTCGGGCGATTTTCGTACCACCCAACAAAAATGGACCGAAATCGGTATTTTCGGGCCAGACGATAGCTAGGGTTTGAAATCCGACACGTAACCCGAGACACAGTTATAAATTAAAGAGAAGAATGCTACAAGGATCTCCCCATTGTCGATTTCATCTAGACTTTTCGGGCGATTTTCGTACCACCCGACAAAAATGGGCCGAAATCGGTATTTTCGTGCCAGACGATGGCTATGGTTTGAAATCCGACACGGAACCCGAGACACATTTATAAGTTTATGAGAACAATGTTACAAGGATCTCTCGGTCGTCGATTTCATCTGGACTTTTCGGGCGATTTTCGTACCACTCTACAAAAATGGGCCGAAATCGATATTTTCGTGAAAGACGATGGCTAGGTTTTGAAATCCGACACGGAACCCGAGACACATTTATAAGTTTATGAGAAGAATTTTACAAGGATCTCCCGGTCGACGATTTCATCTGGACTTTCCGGGCGATTTTCGTACCACAGGACAAAAATGGGCTGAAATCGATATTTTCGTGCAAGACGATGGCTAGGTTTTGAAATCCGTTACGGAACCCGAGACACAGTTATAAATTAAAGAGAAGAATGATACAAGAATCTCCCGGTCGTCGATTTCATCTGGACTTTTCGAGAGATTTTCGTACCACCCGACAAAAATGGGCCGAAATCGGTACTTTCGGGCCAAACGATGGCTAGGGTTTGAAATCCGACACGGAACCCGAGACACAGTTATAAATTTTGGAGAAGAAAACTACAACGATCTCCCAGTTGTCGATTTCATCTGGACTTTTCGGACGATTTTCGTACCACCCGACAAAAATGAGCTGAAATCGGTATTTTCGTGCCAGACGATAGCTATGGTTTGAAATCCGACACGGAACCTGAGACATAGTTATAAGTTTAGGAGAAGAATGCAACATGGATCTCCCGGTCGTCGATTTCATCTGGACTTTTCGGTCGATTTTCCTACCTCCCGACAAAAATTGTCCGAAATCGGTAGTTTCGTGCAAGACGATGGCTAGGGTTTGAAATCCGACACGGAACCCGAGACACGGTTATAAATTAAGGAGAAGAATGGTACAAGGATCTCCCGATCGTCGATTTCATCTGGACTTTTCGGGAGATTTTCGCACCACTAGATAAAAATAAGCAGAAATCGGTATTTCGGGTCAGACGATGGCTAAGGTTTAAAATCCGACACGGAACCCGAGACACAATTAGAAATTTAAGAGAAGAATGCAACGAGGATCTCCAGGTCGTCGATTTCATCTGGACTTTTCGGGAGATTTTCGTACTACCCGACAAAAATGGGACGAAATCGGTATTTTCAGACCAGACGATAGCTAGGGTTTGAAATCCGACTCGGAACCCGAGATACATTTATAAGTTTATGAGAAGAATGTTACAAGGATCTCCCGGTCGTCGATTTAATCAGCACTTTTTACGCGATTTTCGTACCACTCGTCAAAAATAGGCTGAAATCGGTATTTTCGTGCAAGACGATGGCTAGGGTTTGAAATCCAATACGGAACCCGAGACACAGTTATAAATTAAGGTGAAGAATGCTACAAGGATCTCTCCGTCGTCGATTGCATCTGGACTTATCGAGCGATTTTCGTACCACCCGACAAAAATTGGCCGAAATCGGTATTTTCGTGCAAGACGATGGCTAGGGTTTGAAATTCGATACGGAACCCGAGACACAGTTATAAATTAAGGAGAAGAATGCTACAAGGATCTCCCGGTCCTCGATTTCATCTGGACTTTTCGGGCGATTTTCGTATCACCCAACAAAAATGGGTCGAAATCGGTATTTTCGGGCTAGCAATGGCTAAGGTTTTAAATATGACACGGAACCCGTGAAATTGTTATAAATTTAGGAGTAGAATGCTAAAAGGATTTCCTAGTCGTCGATTTCATTTGTACTTTTCGGGAGATTTTCGTACCACCCGACAAAAATGGGTTGAAATTGGTACTTTCGGGCCAGACGATGGCTAGGGTTTGAAATCCGTCCCGGAACCCGTGACACATTTATAAATTAAGGAGAAGAATTCTACAAGGATCTCCCGGTTGTTGATTTCATCATGACGTTTCGAGCGATTTTCGTACCACCCGATAAAAACAGGCCGAAATCGGTATTTTCGGGCCAGACGATGGCTATGGTTTCAAATCTGACACGGAACCCGTGACACAGTTATAAATTAAGGAGAAGAATGCTACAAGGATCTCCCGGTCGTCGATTTCATCTGGACTTTTGGGACGATTTTCGTACCCCCGACAAAAACGGGCCGAAATCGGTATTTTCGGGCCAGACGATGGCTAGGGTTTGAAATCCGACACGGAACCCGAGACACAGTTATAAACTTAGGAGAGGAATACTACAACGATCTCCCAATGGTCGATTTCATCTGGACTTATCGGGCGATTTTCGTACCACCTGACAAAAATGGGCCGAAATCGGTATTTTCGTGCCAGACGATGGCTATGGTTTGAAATCCGACACGGAACCCGAGACACATTTATAAATTGAGGAGAAGAATGCTACGACGATCTCCCGGTCGTCGATTTCATCTGGACTTTTCGGGAGATTTTCGTAACAACCAACAAAAATGGGCCGAAATCTGTATTTTCGGACCAGACGATAACAATCGTTTGAAATCCGATAGGGAACCCGAGACAGTTATAAATTTAACAGAAGAATTCTACAAGGATCTCTCGGTCGTCGATTTCATCTGGACTTTTCGGGCAATTTTCGTACCACCCGACAAAAATAGGTCGAAATCGGTATTTTCAGGCTAGACGATAGCTAGGGTTTGAAATCCGACACGGAACCCGAGACATTGTTATAAATTTAGGAGAACAATGCTACAAGTATCTCCCGGTCGTCGATTTCATCTAGACTTTTCTGGCGATTTTCGTACCACCCGATAAAAATGGGCCGAAATCGGTATTTTCGTGTCAGACAATGGCTATGGTTTGAAATCCGACACGGAACCCGAGACACATTTATAAGTTTATGAGAAGATTGTTACAAGGATCTCTCGGTCGTCGATTTCATCTGGACTTTTCGGACGATTTTCGTACCACCCAACAAAAATTGGCCGAAATAGGTAGTTTCGTGCAAGACGATGGCTAGGGTTTGAAATCCGATACGGAACCCGAGACACAGTTATAAATTAAGGAGAAGAATGCTACAAGGATCTCCCGATCGTCGATTTCATCTAGACTTTTCGGGCGATTTTCGTACCACCCGACAAAAATGGGCCAAAATCGGTATTTTCGTGCCAGACGATGGCTATGGTTTGAAATCTGACACGGAACCCGAGACACATTTATAAGTTTATGAGAAGAATAATACAAGGATCTCCCGGTCGTCGATTTCATCTTGACTTTTCGGGCGATTTTTGTACCACTCGACAAAAATGGGCCGAAATCGGTAATTTCGTGCAAGACGATGGATAGGTTTTGAAATCCGACACGGAACCCGTGACACTGTTGTAAATTTAGGAGAAGAATGCTAAAAGTATTTCCCAGTCGTCGATTTCATCTAGACTTTTTGGGAGATTTTCGTACCACCCGACAAAAATAGGCTGAAATCGGTACTTTCGAACCAGACGATGGCTAGGGTTTGAAATCCGTCACGGAACCCGTGACACATTTATAAATTAAGGAGAAGATTGCTGCAAGGATCTCCCGATCATCGATTTCATCTGGACTTTTCGGGCGATTTTCGTACCACCCGATAAAAACATGCTGAAATCGGTATTTTTGGGCCAGAAAATGGCTAGGGTTTGAAATCTGACACGTAACCCGTGACACAGTTATAAATTAAGGAGAAGAATTCTACAAGGATCTCCCGGTCGTCGATTTCATCTGGACTTTTCGGGAGATTTTCATACCACCCGACAAAAATGGGCCTAAATTGGTACTTTCGGGCCAAACGGTGGCTAGGGTTTGAAATCTGACACGGAACCCGAGACACAGTTATAAATTTAGGAGAAGAATACTACAACGATCTCCTAGTCGTCGATTTCATCTGGACTTTTCGGGCGATTTTTGTTCCACCCGACAATAATGGGCCGAAATCGGTATTTTCGTGCCAGACGATGGCTAGGGTTTGAAATCCGACACGAAACTCATGACACAGTTATAAAATTATGAGAAGAATGCTACAGGGATCTCTCGGTTTCGTACATTTTATCTGGACTTTTTGGGCGATTTTCGTACCACCCGACAAAAATGGGCCGATATCGGTATTTTCGGGCCAGACGATGGCTAGGGTTTGAAATCCGACACGTAACTCGAGACAAAGTTATAAATTTAGGAGAAGAATGCTACAAGGATCTCCAGGTCTTCGATTCAGTCTGGACTTTTCGGGCGATTTTCATACAACAAGACAAAAATGAGCCGAAATCGGTATTTTCGAACTAGACGATAGCTATTGTTTGAAATCCGATAGGGATCTCCCGGTCGTCGATTTAATCTGGACTTTTCGGGCGATTTTCGAAACTCGTGACACAGTAATAAAATTATGAGAAGAATGCTACAGGGATCTCCCAGTCGTCCATTTTATCTGGACTTTTCGGGCGATTTTTGTACCACCTTACAAAAACAGGCCGAAATCAGTATTTTTGGGCTAGACGATGGCTAGGTTTTGAAATCCGACACGGAACCCGAGACACAGTTATAAATTTAGGAGAAGAATGCTACAAGGATCTCCAGGTCTTCGATTCAGTCTGGACTTTTCGGGCGATTTTCATACAACAAGACAAAAATGAGCCGAAATCGGTATTTTCGAACTAGACGATAGCTATTGTTTGAAATCCGATAGGGATCTCCCGGTCGTCGATTTAATCTGGACTTTTCGGGCGATTTTCGAAACTCGTGACACAGTAATAAAATTATGAGAAGAATGCTACAGGGATCTCCCAGTCGTCCATTTTATCTGGACTTTTCGGGCGATTTTTGTACCACCTTACAAAAACAGGCCGAAATCAGTATTTTTGGGCTAGACGATGGCTAGGTTTTGAAATCCGACACGGAACCCGAGACACAGTTATAAATTTAGGAGAAGAATGCTACAAGGATCTCCAGGTCTTCGATTCAGTCTGGACTTTTCGGGCGATTTTCATACAACAAGACAAAAATGAGCCGAAATCGGTATTTTCGAACTAGACGATAGCTATTGTTTGAAATCCGATAGGGATCTCCCGGTCGTCGATTTAATCTGGACTTTTCGGGCGATTTTCGTACCACCCGACAAAAATGAGCCGAAATCGGTATTTTCGGGCCAGACGATGGCTAGGGTTTGAAATCCGACACGTAACCCGAGACACTATTATAAATTTAGGAAAAGAATACTACAAGGATCTCTCGGTCGTCGATTTCATCTAGACTTTTCGGGAGATTTTCGTACCACCCAACAAAAATGGGCCAAAATCGGTGTTTTCGTGCCAGACGATGGCTATGGTTTGAAATCCGACACGGAACCCGAGACACATTTATAAGTTTATGAGAAGAATGTTACAAGGATCTCCCGATCGTCGATTTCATCTGGACTTTTCGAGCGATTTTCGTACCACTCGACAAAAATGGGCCGAAATCGGTATTTTCGTGCAAGACGATGGCTAGGTTTTGAAATCCTATACGGAACCCGAGACACAGTTATAAATTAAAGAGAAGAATACT
The DNA here is from genome assembly GCA_037974735.1 of Cicer chorassanicum. Classification (NCBI taxonomy): domain Eukaryota; kingdom Viridiplantae; phylum Streptophyta; class Magnoliopsida; order Fabales; family Fabaceae; genus Cicer; species Cicer chorassanicum. Next base: position 68,288,043 of record JBBPBP010000001.1, read on the forward strand.
ACAAGGATCTCCCCATCGTCGATTTCATCTAGACTTTTCGGGCGATTTTCGTACCACCCGACAAAAATGGGCCGAAATCGGTATTTTCGTGCCAGACGATGGCTATGGTTTGAAATCCGACACGGAACCCGAGACACATTTATAAGTTTATGAGAAGAATGTTACAAGGATCTCTCGGTCGTCGATTTCATCTGGACTTTTCGGGCGATTTTCGTACCACTCTACAAAACTGGGCTTGAAATCGGTATTTTCGTGCAAGACGATGGCTAGGTTTTGAAATCCGACACGGAACCCGAGACACATTTATAAGTTTATGAGAAGAATGTTACAAGGATCTTTCGGTCGTCGATTTCATCTGGACTTTCCGGGCGATTTTCGTACCATAGGACAAAAATGGGCCGAAATCGGTATTTTCGTGCAAGACGATGGCTAGGTTTTGAAATCCGTTACGGAACCCGAGACACAGTTAAAAATTAAAGAGAAGAATGCTACAAGAATACCCCCGGTCGTCGATTTCATCTGGACTTTTCGAGAGATTTTCGTACCACCCGACAAAAATGGGCCGAAATCAGTACTTTCGGGCCAAACGACGGCTAGGGTTTGAAATCCGACACGGAACCCGAGACACACTTATAAATTTTGGAGAAGAATACTACAACGATCTCCCAGTCGTCGATTTCATCTGGACTTTTCGGGCGATTTTTGTTCCACCCGACAAAAATGGGCCGAAATCGGTATTTTCGTGCCAGACGATGGCTAGGGTTTGAAATCCGACACGAAACTCATGACACAGTTATAAAATTATGAGAAGAATGCTACAGGGATCTCTCGGTTTCGTACATTTTATATGGACTTTTTGGGCGATTTTCGTACCACCCGACAAAAATGGGCCGATATCGGTATTTTCGGGCCAGACGATGGCTAGGGTTTGAAATCCGACACGTAACTCGAGACAAAATTATAAATTTAGGAAAAGAATGCTACAAGGATCTCCCGGTCGTCGATTTAATCTGGACTTTTCGGGCGATTTTCGTACCACCCGACAAAAATGAGCCGAAATCGGTATTTTCGGGCCAGACGATGGCTAGGGTTTGAAATCCGAAACGGAATCCATAACACAGTTATAAATTTAGGCGAAGAATGCTACAAGGATCTCCCCGTTGTCGATTTCATCTGGACTTTTCGGACGATTTTCGTACCACCCGACAAAAATGAGCTGAAATCGGTATTTTCGTGCCAGACGATAGCTATGGTTTGAAATCCGACACGGAACCTGAGACATAGTTATAAGTTTAGGAGAAGAATGCAACATGGATCTCCCGGTCGTCGATTTCATCTGGACTTTTCGGTCGATTTTCCTACCTCCCGACAAAAATTGTCCGAAATCGGTAGTTTCGTGCAAGACGATGGCTAGGGTTTGAAATCCGACACGGAACCCGAGACACAGTTATAAATTAAGGAGAAGAATGGTACAAGGATCTCCCGATCGTCGATTTCATCTGGACTTTTCGGGAGATTTTCGCCCCACTAGATAAAAATAAGCCGAAATCGGTATTTCGGGTCACACGATGGCTAAGGTTTAAAAATCCGACACGGAACCCGAGACACAATTAGAAATTTAGGAGAAGAATGCAACGAGGATCTCCAGGTCGTCGATTTCATCTGGACTTTTCGGGAGATTTTCGTACTACCCGACAAAAATGGGACGAAATCGGTATTTTCAGACCAGACGATAGCTAGGGTTTGAAATCCGACTCGGAACCCGAGACACATTGATAAGTTTATGAGAAGAATGTTACAAGGATCTCCCGGTCGTCGATTTAATCAGCACTTTTTACGTGATTTTCGTACCACTCGTCAAAAATAGGCTGAAATCGGTATTTTCGTGCAAGACGATGGCTAGGGTTTGAAATCCGATACGGAACCCGAGACACAGTTATAAATTAAGGAGAAGAATGCTACAAGGATCTCTCCGTCGTCGATTGCATCTGGACTTATCGAGCGATTTTCGTACCACCCGACAAAAATTGGCCGAAATCGGTATTTTCGTGCAAGACGATGGCTAGGGTTTGAAATTCGATACGGAACCCGAGACACAGTTATAAATTAAGGAGAAGAATGCTACAAGGATCTCCCGGTCCTCGATTTCATCTGGACTTTTCGGGCGATTTTCGTATCACCCAACAAAAATGGGTCGAAATCGGTATTTTCGGGCTAGCAATGGCTAAGGTTTTAAATATGACACGGAACCCGTGAAATTGTTATAAATTTAGGAGTAGAATGCTAAAAGGATTTCCTAGTCGTCGATTTCATTTGTACTTTTCGGGAGATTTTCGTACCACCCGACAAAAATGGGTTGAAATTGGTACTTTCGGGCCAGACGATGGCTAGGGTTTGAAATCCGTCCCGGAACCCGTGACACATTTATAAATTAAGGAGAAGAATGCTACAAGGATCTCCCGGTTGTTGATTTCATCATGACGTTTCGAGCGATTTTCGTACCACCCGATAAAAACAGGCCGAAATCGGTATTTTCGGGCCAGACGATGGCTAGGGTTTCAAATCTGACACGGAACCCGTGACACAGTTATAAATTAAGGAGAAGAATGCTACAAGGATCTCTCGGTCGTCGATTTCATCTGGACTTTTCGGACGATTTTCGTACCCCCGACAAAAACGGGCCGAAATCGGTATTTTCAGGCCAGACGATGGCTAGGGTTTGAAATCCGACACGGAACCCGAGACACAGTTATAAACTTAGGAGAGGAATACTACAACGATCTCCCAGTGGTCGATTTCATCTGGACTTATCGGGCGATTTTCGTACCACCTGACAAAAATGGGCCGAAATCGGTATTTTCGTGCCAGACGATGGCTATGGTTTGAAATCCGACACGGAACCCGAGACACATTTATAAATTGAGGAGAAGAATGCTACGAGGATCTCCCGGTCGTCGATTTCATCTGGACTTTTCGGGAGATTTTCGTAACAACCGACAAAAATGGACCGAAATCTGTATTTTCGGACCAGACGATAACAATTGTTTGAAATCCGATAGGGAACCCGAGACAATTATAAATTTAAGAGAAGAATTCTATAAGGATCTCTCGGTCGTCGATTTCATCTGGACTTTTCGGGCGATTTTCGTACCACCCGACAAAAATAGGTCGAAATCGGTATTTTCAGGCTAGACGATAGCTAGGGTTTGAAATCCGACACGGAACCCGAGACATTGTTATAAATTTAGGAGAACAATGCTACAAGTATCTCCCGGTCGTCGATTTCATCTAGACTTTTCGGGCGATTTTCGTACCACCCGATAAAAATGGGCCGAAATCGGTATTTTCGTGTCAGACGATGGCTATGGTTTGAAATCCGACACGGAACCCGAGACACATTTATAAGTTTATGAGAAGATTGTTACAAGGATCTCTCGGTCGTCGATTTCATCTGTACTTTTCGGACGATTTTCGTACCACCCAACAAAAATTGGCCGAAATAGGTAGTTTCGTGCAAGACGATGGCTAGGGTTTGAAATCCGATACGGAACCCGAGACACAGTTATAAATTAAGGAGAAGAATGCTACAAGGATCTCCCGATCGTCGATTTCATCTAGACTTTTCGGGCGATTTTCGTACCACCCGACAAAAATGGGCCAAAATCGGTATTTTCGTGCCAGACGATGGCTATGGTTTGAAATCTGACACGGAACCCGAGACACATTTATAAGTTTATGAGAAGAATAATACAAGGATCTCCAGGTCGTCGATTTCATCTTGACTTTTCGGGCGATTTTTGTACCACTCGACAAAAATGGGCCGAAATCGGTAATTTCGTGCAAGACGATGGATAGGTTTTGAAATCCGACACGGAACCCGTGACACTGTTGTAAATTTAGGAGAAGAATGCTAAAAGTATTTCCCAGTCGTCGATTTCATCTAGACTTTTTGGGAGATTTTCGTACCACCCGACAAAAATAGGCTGAAATCGGTACTTTCGAACCAGACGATGGCTAGGGTTTGAAATCCGTCACGGAACCCGTGACACATTTATAAATTAAGGAGAAGATTGCTACAAGGATCTCCCGATCATCGATTTCATCTGGACTTTTCGGGCGATTTTCGTACCACCCGATAAAAACAGGCTGAAATCGGTATTTTTGGGCCAGAAAATGGCTAGGGTTTGAAATCTGACACGTAACCCGTGACACAGTTATAAATTAAGGAGAAGAATTCTACAAGGATCTCCCGGTCGTCGATTTCATCTGGACGTTTCGGGAGATTTTCATACCACCCGACAAAAATGGGCCTAAATTGGTACTTTCGGGCCAAACGGTGGCTAGGGTTTGAAATCCGACACGGAACCCGAGACACAGTTATAAATTTAGGAGAAGAATACTACAACGATCTCCCAGTCGTCGATTTCATCTGGCCTTTAGGGCGATTTTTGTTCCACCCGACAAAAATGGGCCGAAATCGGTATTTTCGTGCCAGACGATGGCTAGGGTTTGAAATCCGACACGAAACTCATGACACAGTTATAAAATTATGAGAAGAATGCTACAGGGATCTCTCGGTTTCGTACATTTTATCTGGACTTTTTGGGCGATTTTCGTACCACCCGACAAAAATGGGCCGATATCGGTATTTTCGGGCCAGACGATGGCTAGGGTTTGAAATCCGACACGTAACTCGAGACAAAGTTATAAATTTAGGAGAAGAATGCTACAAGGATCTCCCGGTCGTCGATTTAATCTGGACTTTTCGGGCGATTTTCGTACCACCCGACAAAAATGAGCCGAAATCGGTATTTTCGTGCCAGACGATGGCTAGGGTTTGAAATCCGAAACGGAATCCATAACACAGTTATAAATTTAGGCGAAGAATGCTACAAGGATCTCCCCGTTGTCGATTTCATCTGGACTTTTGGGACGATTTTCGTACCACCCGACAAAAATGAGCTGAAATCGGTATTTTCGTGCCAGACGATAGCTATGGTTTGAAATCCGACACGGAACCTGAGACATAGTTATAAGTTTAGGAGAAGAATGCAACATGGATCTCCCGGTCGTCGATTTCATTTGGACTTTTCGGTCGATTTTCCTACCTCCCGACAAAAATTGTCCGAAATCGGTAGTTTCGTGCAAGACGATGGCTAGGGTTTGAAATCCGACACGGAACCCGAGACACAGTTATAAATTAAGGAGAAGAATGGTACAAGGATCTCCCGATCGTCGATTTCATCTGGACTTTTCGGGAGATTTTCGCACCACTAGATAAAACTAAGCCGAAATCGGTATTTCGGGTCAGACGATGGCTAAGGTTTAAAATCCGACACGGAACCCGAGACACAATTAGAAATTTAGGAGAAGAATGCAACAAGGATCTCCAGGTCGTCGATTTCATCTGGACTTTTCGGGAGATTTTCGTACTACCCGACAAAAATGGGACGAAATCGGTATTTTCAGACCAGACGATAGCTAGGGTTTGAAATCCGACTCGGAACCCGAGACACATTGATAAGTTTATGAGAAGAATGTTACAAGGATCTCCCGGTCGTCGATTTAATCAGCACTTTTTACGTGATTTTCGTACCACTCGTCAAAAATAGGCTGAAATCGGTATTTTCGTGCAAGACGATGGCTAGGGTTTGAAATCCGATACGGAACCCGAGACACAGTTATAAATTAAGGAGAAGAATGCTACAAGGATCTCTCCGTCGTCGATTGCATCTGGACTTATCGAGCGATTTTCGTACCACCCGACAAAAATTGGCCGAAATCGGTATTTTCGTGCAAGACGATGGCTAGGGTTTGAAATTCGATACGGAACCCGAGACACAGTTATAAATTAAGGAGAAGAATGCTACAAGGATCTCCCGGTCCTCGATTTCATCTGGACTTTTCGGGCGATTTTCGTATCACCCAACAAAAATGGGTCGAAATCGGTATTTTCGGGCTAGCAATGGCTAAGGTTTTAAATATGACACGGAACCCGTGAAATTGTTATAAATTTAGGAGTAGAATGCTAAAAGGATTTCCTAGTCGTCGATTTCATTTGTACTTTTCGGGAGATTTTCGTACCACCCGACAAAAATGGGTTGAAATTGGTACTTTCGGGCCAGACGATGGCTAGGGTTTGAAATCCGTCCCGGAACCCGTGACACATTTATAAATTAAGGAGAAGAATGCTACAAGGATCTCCCGGTTGTTGATTTCATCATGACGTTTCGAGCGATTTTCGTACCACCCGATAAAAACAGGCCGAAATCGGTATTTTCGGGCCAGACGATGGCTAGGGTTTCAAATCTGACACGGAACCCGTGACACAGTTATAAATTAAGGAGAAGAATGCTACAAGGATCTCTCGGTCGTCGATTTCATCTGGACTTTTCGGACGATTTTCGTACCCCCGACAAAAACGGGCCGAAATCGGTATTTTCAGGCCAGACGATGGCTAGGGTTTGAAATCCGACACGGAACCCGAGACACAGTTATAAACTTAGGAGAGGAATACTACAACGATCTCCCAGTGGTCGATTTCATCTGGACTTATCGGGCGATTTTCGTACCACCTGACAAAAATGGGCCGAAATCGGTATTTTCGTGCCAGACGATGGCTATGGTTTGAAATCCGACACGGAACCCGAGACACATTTATAAATTGAGGAGAAGAATGCTACGAGGATCTCCCGGTCGTCGATTTCATCTGGACTTTTCGGGAGATTTTCGTAACAACCGACAAAAATGGGCCGAAATCTGTATTTTCGGACCAGACGATAACAATTGTTTGAAATCCGATAGGGAACCCGAGACAATTATAAATTTAAGAGAAGAATTCTACAAGGATCTCTCGGTCGTCGATTTCATCTGGACTTTTCGGGCGATTTTCGTACCACCCGACAAAAATAGGTCGAAATCGGTATTTTCAGGCTAGACGATAGCTAGGGTTTGAAATCCGACACGGAACCCGAGACATTGTTATAAATTTAGGAGAACAATGCTACAAGTATCTCCCGGTCGTCGATTTCATCTAGACTTTTCGGGCGATTTTCGTACCACCCGATAAAAATGGGCCGAAATCGGTATTTTCGTGTCAGACGATGGCTATGGTTTGAAATCCGACACGGAACCCGAGACACATTTATAAGTTTATGAGAAGATTGTTACAAGGATCTCTCGGTCGTCGATTTCATCTGTACTTTTCGGACGATTTTCGTACCACCCAACAAAAATTGGCCGAAATAGGTAGTTTCGTGCAAGACGATGGCTAGGGTTTGAAATCCGATACGGAACCCGAGACACAGTTATAAATTAAGGAGAAGAATGCTACAAGGATCTCCCGATCGTCGATTTCATCTAGACTTTTCGGGCGATTTTCGTACCACCCGACAAAAATGGGCCAAAATCGGTATTTTCGTGCCAGACGATGGCTATGGTTTGAAATCTAACACGGAACCCGAGACACATTTATAAGTTTATGAGAAGAATAATACAAGGATCTCCAGGTCGTCGATTTCATCTTGACTTTTCGGGCGATTTTTGTACCACTCGACAAAAATGGGCCGAAATCGGTAATTTCGTGCAAGACGATGGATAGGTTTTGAAATCCGACACGGAACCCGTGACACTGTTGTAAATTTAGGAGAAGAATGCTAAAAGTATTTCCCAGTCGTCGATTTCATCTAGACTTTTTGGGAGATTTTCGTACCACCCGACAAAAATAGGCTGAAATCGGTACTTTCGAACCAGACGATGGCTAGGGTTTGAAATCCGTCACGGAACCCGTGACACATTTATAAATTAAGGAGAAGATTGCTACAAGGATCTCCCGATCATCGATTTCATCTGGACTTTTCGGGCGATTTTCGTACCACCCGATAAAAACAGGCTGAAATCGGTATTTTTGGGCCAGAAAATGGCTAGGGTTTGAAATCTGACACGTAACCCGTGACACAGTTATAAATTAAGGAGAAGAATTCTACAAGGATATCCCGGTCGTCGATTTCATCTGGACGTTTCGGGAGATTTTCATACCACCCGACAAAAATGGGCCTAAATTGGTACTTTCGGGCCAAACGGTGGCTAGGGTTTGAAATCCGACACGGAACCCGAGACACAGTTATAAATTTAGGAGAAGAATACTACAACGATCTCCCAGTCGTCGATTTCATCTGGCCTTTAGGGCGATTTTTGTTCCACCCGACAAAAATGGGCCGAAATCGGTATTTTCGTGCCAGACGATGGCTAGGGTTTGAAATCCGACACGAAACTCATGACACAGTTATAAAATTATGAGAAGAATGCTACAGGGATCTCTCGGTTTCGTACATTTTATCTGGACTTTTTGGGCGATTTTCGTACCACCCGACAAAAATGGGCCGATATCGGTATTTTCGGGCCAGACGATGGCTAGGGTTTGAAATCCGACACGTAACTCGAGACAAAGTTATAAATTTAGGAGAAGAATGCTACAAGGATCTCCCGGTCGTCGATTTAATCTGGACTTTTCGGGCGATTTTCGTACCACCCGACAAAAATGAGCCGAAATCGGTATTTTCGTGCCAGACGATGGCTAGGGTTTGAAATCCGAAACGGAATCCATAACACAGTTATAAATTTAGGCGAAGAATGCTACAAGGATCTCCCCGTTGTCGATTTCATCTGGACTTTTGGGACGATTTTCGTACCACCCGACAAAAATGAGCTGAAATCGGTATTTTCGTGCCAGACGATAGCTATGGTTTGAAATCCGACACGGAACCTGAGACATAGTTATAAGTTTAGGAGAAGAATGCAACATGGATCTCCCGGTCGTCGATTTCATCTGGACTTTTCGGTCGATTTTCCTACCTCCCGACAAAAATTGTCCGAAATCGGTAGTTTCGTGCAAGACGATGGCTAGGGTTTGAAATCCGACACGGAACCCGAGACACAGTTATAAATTAAGGAGAAGAATGGTACAAGGATCTCCCGATCGTCGATTTCATCTGGACTTTTCGGGAGATTTTCGCACCACTAGATAAAAATAAGCCGAAATCGGTATTTCGGGTCAGACGATGGCTAAGGTTTAAAATCCGACACGGAACCTGAGACACAATTAGAAATTTAGGAGAAGAATGCAACGAGGATCTCCAGGTCGTCGATTTCATCTGGACTTTTCGGGAGATTTTCGTACTACCCGACAAAAATGGGACGAAATCGGTATTTTCAGACCAGACGATAGCTAGGGTTTGAAATCCGACTCGGAACCCGAGACACATTCATAAGTTTATAAGAAGAATGTTACAAGGATCTCCCGGTCGTCGATTTAATCAGCACTTTTTACGTGATTTTCGTACCACTCGTCAAAAATAGGCTGAAATCGGTATTTTCGTGCAAGACGATGGCTAGGGTTTGAAATCCGATACGGAACCCGAGACACAGTTATAAATTAAGGAGAAGAATGCTACAAGGATCTCTCCGTCGTCGATTGCATCTGGACTTATCGAGCGATTTTCGTACCACCCGACAAAAATTGGCCGAAATCGGTATTTTCGTGCAAGACGATGGCTAGGGTTTGAAATTCGATACGGAACCCGAGACACAGTTATAAATTAAGGAGAAGAATGCTACAAGGATCTCCCGGTCCTCGATTTCATCTGGACTTTTCGGGCGATTTTCGTATCACCCAACAAAAATGGGTCGAAATCGGTATTTTCGGGCTAGCAATGGCTAAGGTTTTAAATATGACACGGAACCCGTGAAATTGTTATAAATTTAGGAGTAGAATGCTAAAAGGATTTCCTAGTCGTCGATTTCATTTGTACTTTTCGGGAGATTTTCGTACCACCCGACAAAAATGGGTTGAAATTGGTACTTTCGGGCCAGACGATGGCTAGGGTTTGAAATCCGTCCCGGAACCCGTGACACATTTATAAATTAAGGAGAAGAATGCTACAAGGATCTCCCGTTTGTTGATTTCATCATGACGTTTCGAGCGATTTTCGTACCACCCGATAAAAACAGGCCGAAATCGGTATTTTCGGGCCAGACGATGGCTAGGGATTCAAATCTGACACGGAACCCGTGACACAGTTATAAATTAAGGAGAAGAATGCTACAAGGATCTCCCGGTCGTCGATTTCATCTGGACTTTTCGGACGATTTTCGTACCCCCGACAAAAACGGGCCGAAATCGGTATTTTCAGGCCAGACGATGGCTAGGGTTTGAAATCCGACACGGAACCCGAGACACATTTATAAATTGAGGAGAAGAATGCTGCGAGGATCTCCCGGTCGTCGATTTCATCTGGACTTTTCGGGAGATTTTCGTAACAACCGACAAAAATGGGCCGAAATCTGTATTTTCGGACCAGACGATAACAATTGTTTGAAATCCGATAGGGAACCCGAGACAGTTATAAATTTAAGAGAAGAATTCTACAAGGATCTCTCGGTCGTCGATTTCATCTGGACTTTTCGGGCGATTTTCGTACCACCCGACAAAAATAGGTCGAAATCGGTATTTTCAGGCTAGACGATAGCTAGGGTTTGAAATCCGACACGGAACCCGAGACATTGTTATAAATTTAGGAGAACAATGCTACAAGTATCTCCCGGTCGTCGATTTCATCTAGACTTTTCGGGCGATTTTCGTACCACCCGATAAAAATGGGCCGAAATCGGTATTTTCGTGTCAGACGATGGCTATGGTTTGAAATCCGACACGGAACCCGAGACACATTTATAAGTTTATGAGAAGATTGTTACAAGGATCTCTCGGTCGTCGATTTCATCTGTACTTTTCGGACGATTTTCGTACCACCCAACAAAAATTGGCCGAAATAGGTAGTTTCGTGCAAGACGATGGCTAGGGTTTGAAATCCGATACGGAACCCGAGACACAGTTATAAATTAAGGAGAAGAATGCTACAAGGATCTCCCGATCGTCGATTTCATCTAGACTTTTCGGGCGATTTTCGTACCACCCGACAAAAATGGGCCAAAATCGGTATTTTCGTGCCAGACGATGGCTATGGTTTGAAATCTAACACGGAACCCGAGACACATTTATAAGTTTATGAGAAGAATAATACAAGGATCTCCAGGTCGTCGATTTCATCTTGACTTTTCGGGCGATTTTTGTACCACTCGACAAAAATGGGCCGAAATCGGTAATTTCGTGCAAGACGATGGATAGGTTTTGAAATCCGACACGGAACCCGTGACACTGTTGTAAATTTAGGAGAAGAATGCTAAAAGTATTTCCCAGTCGTCGATTTCATCTAGACTTTTTGGGAGATTTTCGTACCACCCGACAAAAATAGGCTGAAATCGGTACTTTCGAACCAGACGATGGCTAGGGTTTGAAATCCGTCACGGAACCCGTGACACATTTATAAATTAAGGAGAAGATTGCTACAAGGATCTCCCGATCATCGATTTCATCTGGACTTTTCGGGCGATTTTCGTACCACCCGATAAAAACAGGCTGAAATCGGTATTTTTGGGCCAGAAAATGGCTAGGGTTTGAAATCTGACACGTAACCCGTGACACAGTTATAAATTAAGGAGAAGAATTCTACAAGGATATCCCGGTCGTCGATTTCATCTGGACGTTTCGGGAGATTTTCATACCACCCGACAAAAATGGGCCTAAATTGGTACTTTCGGGCCAAACGGTGGCTAGGGTTTGAAATCCGACACGGAACCCGAGACACAGTTATAAATTTAGGAGAAGAATACTACAACGATCTCCCAGTCGTCGATTTCATCTGGCCTTTAGGGCGATTTTTGTTCCACCCGACAAAAATGGGCCGAAATCGGTATTTTCGTGCCAGACGATGGCTAGGGTTTGAAATCCGACACGAAACTCATGACACAGTTATAAAATTATGAGAAGAATGCTACAGGGATCTCTCGGTTTCGTACATTTTATCTGGACTTTTTGGGCGATTTTCGTACCACCCGACAAAAATGGGCCGATATCGGTATTTTCGGGCCAGACGATGGCTAGGGTTTGAAATCCGACACGTAACTCGAGACAAAGTTATAAATTTAGGAGAAGAATGCTACAAGGATCTCCAGGTCTTCGATTCCATCTGGACTTTTCGGGCGATTTTCGTACAACGAGACAAAAATGAGCCGAAATCGGTATTTTCGAACTAGACGATAGCTATTGTTTGAAATCCGATAGGGAACCCGAGACATAGTTATAAATTTAGGAGAAGATTTCTACAAGGATCTCCCGGTCGTCGATTTCATCTGGACTTTTCGGGCGATTTTCGTACCACCCGACAAAAATGGGCCGAAATCGGTATTTTCGGGCCAGACGATAGCTAGGGTTTGAAATCCGACACGTAACCCGAGACACTGTTATAAATTTAGGAAAAGAATACTACAAGGATCTCTCGGTCGTCGATTTCATCTAGACTTTTCGGGAGATTTTCGTACCACCCAACAAAAATGGGCCGAAATCGGTGTTTTCGTGCCAGACGATGGCTATGGTTTGAAATCCGACACGGAACCCGAGACACATTTATAAGTTTATGAGAAGAATGTTACAAGGATCTCCCGGTCGTCGATTTCATCTGGACTTATCGAGCGATTTTCGTACCACTCGACAAAAATGGGCCGAAATCGGTATTTTCGTGCAAGACGATGGCTAGGTTTTGAAATCCTATACGGAACCCGAGACACAGTTATAAATTAAAGAGAAGAATACTACAAGGATCTCCCCATCGTCGATTTCATCTAGACTTTTCGGGCGATTTTCGTACCACCCGACAAAAATGGGCCGAAATCGGTATTTTCGTGCCAGACGATGGCTATGGTTTGAAATCCGACACGGAACCCGAGACACATTTATAAGTTTATGAGAAGAATGTTACAAGGATCTCTCGGTCGTCGATTTCATCTGGACTTTTCGGGCGATTTTCGTACCACTCTACAAAACTGGGCCGAAATCGGTATTTTCGTGCAAGACGATGGCTAGGTTTTGAAATCCGACACGGAACCCGAGACACATTTATAAGTTTATGAGAAGAATGTTACAACGATCTTTCGGTCGTCGATTTCATCTGGACTTTCCGGGCGATTTTCGTACCACAGGACAAAAATGGGCCGAAATCGGTATTTTCGTGCAAGACGATGGCTAGGTTTTGAAATCCGTTACGGAACCCGAGACACAGTTATAAATTAAAGAGAAGAATGCTACAAGAATCTCCCGGTCGTCGATTTCATCTGGACTTTTCGAGAGATTTTCGTACCACCCGACAAAAATGGGTCGAAATCGGTACTTTCGGGCCAAACGATGGCTAGGGTTTGAAATCCGACACGGAACCCGAGACACATTTATAAGTTTATGAGAAGATTGTTACAAGGATCTCTCGATCGTCGATTTCATCTGTACTTTTCGGACGATTTTCGTACGACCCAACAAAAATTGGCCGAAATAGGTAGTTTCGTGCAAGACGATGGCTAGGGTTTGAAATCCGATACGGAACCCGAGACACAGTTATAAATTAAGGAGAAGAATGCTACAAGCATCTCCCGATCGTCGATTTCATCTAGACTTTTCGGGCGATTTTCGTACCACCCGACAAAAATGGGCCAAAATCGGTATTTTCGTGCCAGACGATGGCTATGGTTTGAAATCTGACACGGAACCCGAGACACATTTATAAGTTTATGAGAAGAATAATACAAGGATCTCCCGGTCGTCGATTTCATCTTGACTTTTCGGGCGATTTTTGTACCACTCGACAAAAATGGGCCGAAATCGGTAATTTCGTGCAAGACGATGGATAGGTTTTGAAATCCGACACGGAACCCGTGACACTGTTATAAATTTAGGAGAAGAATGCTAAAAGTATTTCCCAGTCGTCGATTTCATCTAGACTTTTTGGGAGATTTTCGTACCACCCGACAAAAATAGGCTGAAATCGGTACTTTCGAACCAGACGATGGCTAGGGTTTGAAATCCGTCACGGAACCCGTGACACATTTATAAATTAAGGAGAAGATTGCTACAAGGATCTCCCGATCATCGATTTCATCTGGACTTTTCGGGCGATTTTCGTACCACCCGATAAAAACAGGCTGAAATCGGTATTTTTGGGCCAGAAAATGGCTAGGGTTTGAAATCTGACACGTAACCCGTGACACAGTTATAAATTAAGGAGAAGAATTCTACAAGGATCTCCCGGTCGTCGATTTCATCTGGACTTTTCGGGAGATTTTCATACCACCCGACAAAAATGGGCCTAAATTGGTACTTTCGGGCCAAACGGTGGCTAGGGTTTGAAATCCGACACGGAACCCGAGACAAAGTTATAAATTTAGGAGAAGAATACTACAACGATCTCCTAGTCGTCGATTTCATCTGGACTTTTCGGGCGATTTTTGTTCCACCCGACAAAAATGGGCTGAAATCGGTATTTTCGTCCCAGACGATGGCTAGGGTTTGAAATCCGACACGAAACTCATGACACAGTAATAAAATTATGAGAAGAATGCTACAGGGATCTCCCAATCGTCCATTTTATCTGGACTTTTCGGGCGATTTTTGTACCACCTTACAAAAACGGGCCGAAATCAGTATTTTTGGGCCAGACGATGGGTAGGTTTTGAAATCCGACACGGAACCCGAGACACGATTATAAATTTAGGAGAAGAATGCTACAAGGATCTCCAGGTCTTCGATTCCATCTGGACTTTTCGGGCGATTTTCGTACAACGAGACAAAAATGAGCCGAAATCGGTATTTTCGAACTAGACGATAGCTATTGTTTGAAATCCGATAGGGAACCCGAGACATAGTTATAAATTTAGGAGAAGATTTCTACAAGGATCTCCCGGTCGTCGATTTCATCTGGACTTTTCGGGCGATTTTCGTACCACCCGACAAAAATGGGCCGAAATCGGTATTTTCG
>JBBPBP010000001.1:68304066-68340943 GCA_037974735.1 Cicer chorassanicum
CGGTCGTCGATTTCATCTGGACTTTTCGGACGATTTTCGTACCCCCGACAAAAACGGGCCGAAATCGGTATTTTCAGGCCAGACGATGGCTAGGGTTTGAAATCCGACACGGAACCCGAGACACAGTTATAAACTTAGGAGAGGAATACTACAACGATCTCCCAGTGGTCGATTTCATCTGGACTTATCGGGCGATTTTCGTACCACCTGACAAAAATGGGCCGAAATCGGTATTTTCGTGCCAGACGATGGCTATGGTTTGAAATCCGACACGGAACCTGAGACACATTTATAAATTGAGGAGAAGAATGCTACGAGGATCTCCCGGTCGTCGATTTCATCTGGACTTTTCGGGAGATTTTCGTAACAACCGACAAAAATGGGCCGAAATCTGTATTTTCCGACCAGACGATAACAATTGTTTGAAATCCGATAGGGAACCCGAGACAATTATAAATTTAAGAGAAGAATTCTACAAGGATCTCTTGGTCGTCGATTTCATCTGGACTTTTCGGGCGATTTTCGTACCACCCGACAAAAATAGGTCGAAATCGGTATTTTCAGGCTAGACGATAGCTAGGGTTTGAAATCCGACACGGAACCCGAGACATTGTTATAAATTTAGGAGAACAATGCTACAAGTATCTCCCGGTCGTCGATTTCATCTAGACTTTTCGGGCGATTTTCGTACCACCCGATAAAAATGGGCCGAAATCGGTATTTTCGTGTCAGACGATGACTATGGTTTGAAATCCAACACGGAACCCGAGACACATTTATAAGTTTATGAGAAGATTGTTACAAGGATCTCTCGGTCGTCGATTTCATCTGTACTTTTCGGACGATTTTCGTACCACCCAACAAAAATTGGCCGAAATAGGTAGTTTCGTGCAAGACGATGGCTAGGGTTTGAAATCCGATACGGAACCCGAGACACAGTTATAAATTAAGGAGAAGAATGCTACAAGGATCTCCCGATCGTCGATTTCATCTAGACTTTTCGGGCGATTTTCGTACCACCCGACAAAAATGGGCCAAAATCGGTATTTTCGTGCCAGACGATGGCTATGGTTTGAAATCTGACACGGAACCCGAGACACATTTATAAGTTTATGAGAAGAATAATACAAGGATCTCCAGGTCGTCGATTTCATCTTGACTTTTCGGGCGATTTTTGTACCACTCGACAAAAATGGGCCGAAATCGGTAATTTCGTGCAAGACGATGGATAGGTTTTGAAATCCGACACGGAACCCGTGACACTGTTGTAAATTTAGGAGAAGAATGCTAAAAGTATTTCCCAGTCGTCGATTTCATCTAGACTTTTTGGGAGATTTTCGTACCACCCGACAAAAATAGGCTGAAATCGGTACTTTCGAACCAGACGATGGCTAGGGTTTGAAATCCGTCACGGAACCCGTGACACATTTATAAATTAAGGAGAAGATTGCTACAAGGATCTCCCGATCATCGATTTCATCTGGACTTTTCGGGCGATTTTCGTACCACCCGATAAAAACAGGCTGAAATCGGTATTTTTGGGCCAGAAAATGGCTAGGGTTTGAAATCTGACACGTAACCCGTGACACAGTTATAAATTAAGGAGAAGAATTCTACAAGGATCTCCCGGTCGTCGATTTCATCTGGACGTTTCGGGAGATTTTCATACCACCCGACAAAAATGGGCCTAAATTGGTACTTTCGGGCCAAACGGTGGCTAGGGTTTGAAATCCGACACGGAACCCGAGACACAGTTATAAATTTAGGAGAAGAATACTACAACGATCTCCCAGTCGTCGATTTCATCTGGCCTTTAGGGCGATTTTTGTTCCACCCGACAAAAATGGGCCGAAATCGGTATTTTCGTGCCAGACGATGGCTAGGGTTTGAAATCCGACACGAAACTCATGACACAGTTATAAAATTATGAGAAGAATGCTACAGGGATCTCTCGGTTTCGTACATTTTATCTGGACTTTTTGGGCGATTTTCGTACCACCCGACAAAAATGGGCCGATATCGGTATTTTCGGGCCAGACGATGGCTAGGGTTTGAAATCCGACACGTAACTCGAGACAAAGTTATAAATTTAGGAGAAGAATGCTACAAGGATCTCCCGGTCGTCGATTTAATCTGGACTTTTCGGGCGATTTTCGTACCACCCGACAAAAATGAGCCGAAATCGGTATTTTCGTGCCAGACGATGGCTAGGGTTTGAAATCCGAAACGGAATCCATAACACAGTTATAAATTTAGGCGAAGAATGCTACAAGGATCTCCCCGTTGTCGATTTCATCTGGACTTTTGGGACGATTTTCGTACCACCCGACAAAAATGAGCTGAAATCGGTATTTTCGTGCCAGACGATAGCTATGGTTTGAAATCCGACACGGAACCTGAGACATAGTTATAAGTTTAGGAGAAGAATGCAACATGGATCTCCCGGTCGTCGATTTCATCTGGACTTTTCGGTCGATTTTCCTACCTCCCGACAAAAATTGTCCGAAATCGGTAGTTTCGTGCAAGACGATGGCTAGGGTTTGAAATCCGACACGGAACCCGAGACACAGTTATAAATTAAGGAGAAGAATGGTACAAGGATCTCCCGATCGTCGATTTCATCTGGACTTTTCGGGAGATTTTCGCACCACTAGATAAAAATAAGCCGAAATCGGTATTTCGGGTCAGACGATGGCTAAGGTTTAAAATCCGACACGGAACCTGAGACACAATTAGAAATTTAGGAGAAGAATGCAACGAGGATCTCCAGGTCGTCGATTTCATCTGGACTTTTCGGGAGATTTTCGTACTACCCGACAAAAATGGGACGAAATCGGTATTTTCAGACCAGACGATAGCTAGGGTTTGAAATCCGACTCGGAACCCGAGACACATTGATAAGTTTATAAGAAGAATGTTACAAGGATCTCCCGGTCGTCGATTTAATCAGCACTTTTTACGTGATTTTCGTACCACTCGTCAAAAATAGGCTGAAATCGGTATTTTCGTGCAAGACGATGGCTAGGGTTTGAAATCCGATACGGAACCCGAGACACAGTTATAAATTAAGGAGAAGAATGCTACAAGGATCTCTCCGTCGTCGATTGCATCTGGACTTATCGAGCGATTTTCGTACCACCCGACAAAAATTGGCCGAAATCGGTATTTTCGTGCAAGACGATGGCTAGGGTTTGAAATTCGATACGGAACCCGAGACACAGTTATAAATTAAGGAGAAGAATGCTACAAGGATCTCCCGGTCCTCGATTTCATCTGGACTTTTCGGGCGATTTTCGTATCACCCAACAAAAATGGGTCGAAATCGGTATTTTCGGGCTAGCAATGGCTAAGGTTTTAAATATGACACGGAACCCGTGAAATTGTTATAAATTTAGGAGTAGAATGCTAAAAGGATTTCCTAGTCGTCGATTTCATTTGTACTTTTCGGGAGATTTTCGTACCACCCGACAAAAATGGGTTGAAATTGGTACTTTCGGGCCAGACGATGGCTAGGGTTTGAAATCCGTCCCGGAACCCGTGACACATTTATAAATTAAGGAGAAGAATGCTACAAGGATCTCCCGTTTGTTGATTTCATCATGACGTTTCGAGCGATTTTCGTACCACCCGATAAAAACAGGCCGAAATCGGTATTTTCGGGCCAGACGATGGCTAGGGATTCAAATCTGACACGGAACCCGTGACACAGTTATAAATTAAGGAGAAGAATGCTACAAGGATCTCCCGGTCGTCGATTTCATCTGGACTTTTCGGACGATTTTCGTACCCCCGACAAAAACGGGCCGAAATCGGTATTTTCAGGCCAGACGATGGCTAGGGTTTGAAATCCGACACGGAACCCGAGACACATTTATAAATTGAGGAGAAGAATGCTGCGAGGATCTCCCGGTCGTCGATTTCATCTGGACTTTTCGGGAGATTTTCGTAACAACCGACAAAAATGGGCCGAAATCTGTATTTTCGGACCAGACGATAACAATTGTTTGAAATCCGATAAGGAACCCGAGACAGTTATAAATTTAAGAGAAGAATTCTACAAGGATCTCTCGGTCGTCGATTTCATCTGGACTTTTCGGGCGATTTTCGTACCACCCGACAAAAATAGGTCGAAATCGGTATTTTCAGGCTAGACGATAGCTAGGGTTTGAAATCCGACACGGAACCCGAGACATTGTTATAAATTTGGGAGAACAATGCTACAAGTATTTCCCGGTCGTCGATTTCATCTAGACTTTTCGGGCGATTTTCGTACCACCCGATAAAAATGGGTCGAAATCAGTATTTTCGTGTCAGACGATGGCTATGGTTTGAAATCCGACACGGAACCCGAGACACATTTATAAGTTTATGAGAAGATTGTTACAAGGATCTCTCGGTCGTCGATTTCATCTGTACTTTTCGGACGATTTTCGTACCACCCAACAAAAATTGGCCGAAATAGGTAGTTTCGTGCAAGACGATGGCTAGGGTTTGAAATCCGATACGGAACCCGAGACACAGTTATAAATTAAGGAGAAGAATGCTACAAGGATCTCCCGATCGTCGATTTCATCTAGACTTTTCGGGCGATTTTCGTACCACCCGACAAAAATGGGCCAAAATCGGTATTTTCGTGCCAAACGATGGCTATGGTTTGAAATCTGACACGGAACCCGAGACACATTTATAAGTTTATGAGAAGAATAATACAAGGATCTCCCGGTCGTCGATTTCATCTTGACTTTTCGGGCGATTTTTGTACCACTCGACAAAAATGGGCCGAAATCGGTAATTTCGTGCAAGACGATGGATAGGTTTTGAAATCCGACACGGAACCCGTGACACTGTTATAAATTTAGGAGAAGAATGCTAAAAGTATTTCCCAGTCGTCGATTTCATCTACACTTTTTGGGAGATTTTCGTACCACCCGACAAAAATAGGCTGAAATCGGTACTTTCGAACCAGACAATGGCTAGGGTTTGAAATCCGTCACGGAACCCGTGACACATTTATAAATTAAGGAGAAGATTGCTACAAGAATCTCCCGATCATCGATTTCATCTGGACTTTTCGGGCGATTTTCGTACCACCCGATAAAAACAGGCTGAAATCGGTATTTTTGGGCCAGAAAATGGCTAGGGTTTGAAATCTGACACGTAACCCGTGACACAGTTATAAATTAAGGAGAAGAATTCTACAAGGATCTCCCGGTCGTCGATTTCATCTGGACTTTTCGGGAGATTTTCATACCACCCGACAAAAATGGGCCTAAATTGGTACTTTCGGGCCAAACGGTGGCTAGGGTTTGAAATCCGACACGGAACCCGAGACACAGTTATAAATTTAGGAGAAGAATACTACAACGATCTCCCAGTCGTCGATTTCATCTGGCCTTTAGGGCGATTTTTGTTCCACCCGACAAAAATGGGCCGAAATCGGTATTTTCGTGCCAGACGATGGCTAGGGTTTGAAATCCGACACGAAACTCATGACACAGTTATAAAATTATGAGAAGAATGCTACAGGGATCTCTCGGTTTCGTACATTTTATCTGGACTTTTTGGGCGATTTTCGTACCACCCGACAAAAATGGGCCGATATCGGTATTTTCGGGCCAGACGATGGCTAGGGTTTGAAATCCGACACGTAACTCGAGACAAAGTTATAAATTTAGGAGAAGAATGCTACAAGGATCTCCCGGTCGTCGATTTAATCTGGACTTTTCGGGCGATTTTCGTACCACCCGACAAAAATGAGCCGAAATCGGTATTTTCGTGCCAGACGATGGCTAGGGTTTGAAATCCGAAACGGAATCCATAACACAGTTATAAATTTAGGCGAAGAATGCTACAAGGATCTCCCCGTTGTCGATTTCATCTGGACTTTTGGGACGATTTTCGTACCACCCGACAAAAATGAGCTGAAATCGGTATTTTCGTGCCAGACGATAGCTATGGTTTGAAATCCGACACGGAACCTGAGACATAGTTATAAGTTTAGGAGAAGAATGCAACATGGATCTCCCGGTCGTCGATTTCATCTGGACTTTTCGGTCGATTTTCCTACCTCCCGACAAAAATTGTCCGAAATCGGTAGTTTCGTGCAAGACGATGGCTAGGGTTTGAAATCCGACACGGAACCCGAGACACAGTTATAAATTAAGGAGAAGAATGGTACAAGGATCTCCCGATCGTCGATTTCATCTGGACTTTTCGGGAGATTTTCGCACCACTAGATAAAAATAAGCCGAAATCGGTATTTCGGGTCAGACGATGGCTAAGGTTTAAAATCCGACACGGAACCTGAGACACAATTAGAAATTTAGGAGAAGAATGCAACGAGGATCTCCAGGTCGTCGATTTCATCTGGACTTTTCGGGAGATTTTCGTACTACCCGACAAAAATGGGACGAAATCGGTATTTTCAGACCAGACGATAGCTAGGGTTTGAAATCCGACTCGGAACCCGAGACACATTCATAAGTTTATAAGAAGAATGTTACAAGGATCTCCCGGTCGTCGATTTAATCAGCACTTTTTACGTGATTTTCGTACCACTCGTCAAAAATAGGCTGAAATCGGTATTTTCGTGCAAGACGATGGCTAGGGTTTGAAATCCGATACGGAACCCGAGACACAGTTATAAATTAAGGAGAAGAATGCTACAAGGATCTCTCCGTCGTCGATTGCATCTGGACTTATCGAGCGATTTTCGTACCACCCGACAAAAATTGGCCGAAATCGGTATTTTCGTGCAAGACGATGGCTAGGGTTTGAAATTCGATACGGAACCCGAGACACAGTTATAAATTAAGGAGAAGAATGCTACAAGGATCTCCCGGTCCTCGATTTCATCTGGACTTTTCGGGCGATTTTCGTATCACCCAACAAAAATGGGTCGAAATCGGTATTTTCGGGCTAGCAATGGCTAAGGTTTTAAATATGACACGGAACCCGTGAAATTGTTATAAATTTAGGAGTAGAATGCTAAAAGGATTTCCTAGTCGTCGATTTCATTTGTACTTTTCGGGAGATTTTCGTACCACCCGACAAAAATGGGTTGAAATTGGTACTTTCGGGCCAGACGATGGCTAGGGTTTGAAATCCGTCCCGGAACCCGTGACACATTTATAAATTAAGGAGAAGAATGCTACAAGGATCTCCCGGTTGTTGATTTCATCATGACGTTTCGAGCGATTTTCGTACCACCCGATAAAAACAGGCCGAAATCGGTATTTTCGGGCCAGACGATGGCTAGGGTTTCAAATCTGACACGGAACCCGTGACACAGTTATAAATTAAGGAGAAGAATGCTACAAGGATCTCTCGGTCGTCGATTTCATCTGGACTTTTCGGACGATTTTCGTACCCCCGACAAAAACGGGCCGAAATCGGTATTTTCAGGCCAGACGATGGCTAGGGTTTGAAATCCGACACGGAACCCGAGACACAGTTATAAACTTAGGAGAGGAATACTACAACGATCTCCCAGTGGTCGATTTCATCTGGACTTATCGGGCGATTTTCGTACCACCTGACAAAAATGGGCCGAAATCGGTATTTTCGTGCCAGACGATGGCTATGGTTTGAAATCCGACACGGAACCCGAGACACATTTATAAATTGAGGAGAAGAATGCTACGAGGATCTCCCGGTCGTCGATTTCATCTGGACTTTTCGGGAGATTTTCGTAACAACCGACAAAAATGGACCGAAATCTGTATTTTCGGACCAGACGATAACAATTGTTTGAAATCCGATAGGGAACCCGAGACAATTATAAATTTAAGAGAAGAATTCTATAAGGATCTCTCGGTCGTCGATTTCATCTGGACTTTTCGGGCGATTTTCGTACCACCCGACAAAAATAGGTCGAAATCGGTATTTTCAGGCTAGACGATAGCTAGGGTTTGAAATCCGACACGGAACCCGAGACATTGTTATAAATTTAGGAGAACAATGCTACAAGTATCTCCCGGTCGTCGATTTCATCTAGACTTTTCGGGCGATTTTCGTACCACCCGATAAAAATGGGCCGAAATCGGTATTTTCGTGTCAGACGATGGCTATGGTTTGAAATCCGACACGGAACCCGAGACACATTTATAAGTTTATGAGAAGATTGTTACAAGGATCTCTCGGTCGTCGATTTCATCTGTACTTTTCGGACGATTTTCGTACCACCCAACAAAAATTGGCCGAAATAGGTAGTTTCGTGCAAGACGATGGCTAGGGTTTGAAATCCGATACGGAACCCGAGACACAGTTATAAATTAAGGAGAAGAATGCTACAAGGATCTCCCGATCGTCGATTTCATCTAGACTTTTCGGGCGATTTTCGTACCACCCGACAAAAATGGGCCAAAATCGGTATTTTCGTGCCAGACGATGGCTATGGTTTGAAATCTGACACGGAACCCGAGACACATTTATAAGTTTATGAGAAGAATAATACAAGGATCTCCCGGTCGTCGATTTCATCTTGACTTTTCGGGCGATTTTTGTACCACTCGACAAAAATGGGCCGAAATCGGTAATTTCGTGCAAGACGATGGATAGGTTTTGAAATCCGACACGGAACCCGTGACACTGTTGTAAATTTAGGAGAAGAATGCTAAAAGTATTTCCCAGTCGTCGATTTCATCTAGACTTTTTGGGAGATTTTCGTACCACCCGACAAAAATAGGCTGAAATCGGTACTTTCGAACCAGACGATGGCTAGGGTTTGAAATCCGTCACGGAACCCGTGACACATTTATAAATTAAGGAGAAGATTGCTACAAGGATCTCCCGATCATCGATTTCATCTGGACTTTTCGGGCGATTTTCGTACCACCCGATAAAAACAGGCTGAAATCGGTATTTTTGGGCCAGAAAATGGCTAGGGTTTGAAATCTGACACGTAACCCGTGACACAGTTATAAATTAAGGAGAAGAATTCTACAAGGATCTCCCGGTCGTCGATTTCATCTGGACTTTTCGGGAGATTTTCATACCACCCGACAAAAATGGGCCTAAATTGGTACTTTCGGGCCAAACGGTGGCTAGGGTTTGAAATCCGACACGGAATCCGAGACACAGTTATAAATTTAGGAGAAGAATACTACAACGATCTCCCAGTCGTCGATTTCATCTGGCCTTTAGGGCGATTTTTGTTCCACCCGACAAAAATGGGCCGAAATCGGTATTTTCGTGCCAGACGATGGCTAGGGTTTGAAATCCGACACGAAACTCATGACACAGTTATAAAATTATGAGAAGAATGCTACAGGGATCTCTCGGTTTCGTACATTTTATCTGGACTTTTTGGGCGATTTTCGTACCACCCGACAAAAATGGGCCGATATCGGTATTTTCGGGCCAGACGATGGCTAGGGTTTGAAATCCGACACGTAACTCGAGACAAAGTTATAAATTTAGGAGAAGAATGCTACAAGGATCTCCAGGTCTTCGATTCCATCTGGACTTTTCGGGCGATTTTCGTACAACGAGACAAAAATGAGCCGAAATCGGTATTTTCGAACTAGACGATAGCTATTGTTTGAAATCCGATAGGGAACCCGAGACATAGTTATAAATTTAGGAGAAGATTTCTACAAGGATCTCCCGGTCGTCGATTTCATCTGGACTTTTCGGGCGATTTTCGTACCACCCGACAAAAATGGGCCGAAATCGGTATTTTCGGGCCAGACGATAGCTAGGGTTTGAAATCCGACACGTAACCCGAGACACTGTTATAAATTTAGGAAAAGAATACTACAAGGATCTCTCGGTCGTCGATTTCATCTAGACTTTTCGGGAGATTTTCGTACCACCCAACAAAAATGGGCCGAAATCGGTGTTTTCGTGCCAGACGATGGCTATGGTTTGAAATCCGACACGGAACCCGAGACACATTTATAAGTTTATGAGAAGAATGTTACAAGGATCTCCCGGTCGTCGATTTCATCTGGACTTATCGAGCGATTTTCGTACCACTCGACAAAAATGGGCCGAAATCGGTATTTTCGTGCAAGACGATGGCTAGGTTTTGAAATCCTATACGGAACCCGAGACACAGTTATAAATTAAAGAGAAGAATACTACAAGGATCTCCCCATCGTCGATTTCATCTAGACTTTTCGGGCGATTTTCGTACCACCCGACAAAAATGGGCCGAAATCGGTATTTTCGTGCCAGACGATGGCTATGGTTTGAAATCCGACACGGAACCCGAGACACATTTATAAGTTTATGAGAAGAATGTTACAAGGATCTCTCGGTCGTCGATTTCATCTGGACTTTTCGGGCGATTTTCGTACCACTCTACAAAACTGGGCCGAAATCGGTATTTTCGTGCAAGACGATGGCTAGGTTTTGAAATCCGACACGGAACCCGAGACACATTTATAAGTTTATGAGAAGAATGTTACAACGATCTTTCGGTCGTCGATTTCATCTGGACTTTCCGGGCGATTTTCGTACCACAGGACAAAAATGGGCCGAAATCGGTATTTTCGTGCAAGACGATGGCTAGGTTTTGAAATCCGTTACGGAACCCGAGACACAGTTATAAATTAAAGAGAAGAATGCTACAAGAATCTCCCGGTCGTCGATTTCATCTGGACTTTTCGAGAGATTTTCGTACCACCCGACAAAAATGGGTCGAAATCGGTACTTTCGGGCCAAACGATGGCTAGGGTTTGAAATCCGACACGGAACCCGAGACACAGTTATAAATTTTGGAGAAGAATACTACAACGATCTCCCAGTCGTCGATTTCATCTGGACTTTTCGGGCGATTTTTGTTCCACCCGACAAAAATGGGCCGAAATCGGTATTTTCGTGCCAGACGATGGCTAGGGTTTGAAATCCGACACGAAACTCATGACACAGTTATAAAATTATGAGAACAATGCTACAGGGATCTCTCGGTTTCGTACATTTTTTCTGGACTTTTTGGGCGATTTTCGTACCACCCGACAAAAATGGGCCGATATCGGTATTTTCGGGCCAGACGATGGCTAGGGTTTGAAATCCGACACGTAACTCGAGACAAAGTTATAAATTTAGGAGAAGAATGCTACAAGGATCTCCCGGTCGTCGATTTAATCTGGACTTTTCGGGCGATTTTCGTACCACCCGACAAAAATGAGCCGAAATCGGTATTTTCGGGCCAGACGATGGCTAGAGTTTGAAATCCGAAACGGAATCCATAACACAGTTATAAATTTAGGCGAAGAATGCTACAAGGATTTCCCCGTTGTCGATTTCATCTGGACTTTTCGGGAGATTTTCGTACCACCCGACAAAAATGAGCTGAAATCGGTATTTTCGTGCCAAACGATAGCTATGGTTTGAAATCTGACACGGAACCTGAGACATAGTTATAAGTTTAGGAGAAGAATGCAACATGGATCTCCCGGTCGTCGATTTCATCTGGACTTTTCAGTCGATTTTCCTACCTCCCGACAAAAATTGGCCGAAATCGGTAGTTTCGTGCAAGACGATGGCTAGGGTTTGAAATCCGACACGGAACTCGAGACACAGTTATAAATTAAGGAGAAGAATGGTACAAGGATCTCCCGATCGTCGATATCATCTAGACTTTTCGGGAGATTTTCGTACCACTAGATAAAAATAAGCCGAAATCGGTATTTCGGGTCAGACGATGGCTAAGGTTTAAAATCCGACACGGAACCCGAGACACAATTAGAAATTTAGGAGAAGAATGCAACGAGGATCTACCGGTCGTCGATTTCATCTGGACTTTTCGGAAGATTTTCGTACTACCCGACAAAAATGGGACGAAATCGGTATTTTCAGACCAGACGATAGCTAGGGTTTGAAATCCGACTCGGAACCCGAGACACATTTATAAGTTTATGAGAAGAATGTTACAAGGATCTCCCGGTCGTCGATTTAATCAGCACTTTTTACGCGATTTTCGTACCACTCGTCAAAAATAGGCTGAAATCGGTATTTTCGTGCAAGACGATGGCTAGGGTTTGAAATCCGATACGGAACCCGAGACACAGTTATAAATTAAGGAGAAGAATGCTACAAGGATCTCTCCGTCGTCGATTGCATCTGGACTTATCGAGCGATTTTCGTACCACCCAACAAAAATTGGCTGAAATCGGTATTTTCGTGCAAGACGATGGCTAGGGTTTGAAATTCGATACGGAACCAGAGACACAGTTATAAATTAAGGAGAAGAATGCTACAAGGATCTCCCAGTCCTCGATTTCATCTGGGCTTTTCGGGCGATTTTCGTATCACCCAACAAAAATGGGTCGAAATCGGTATTTTCGGGCTAGCAATGGCTAAGGTTTTAAATATGACACGGAACCCGTGAAATTTTTATAAATTTAGGAGTAGAATGCTAAAAGGATTTCCTAGTCGTCGATTTCATTTGTACTTTTCGGGAGATTTTCGTACCACCCGAAAAAAATGGGTCGAAATTGGTACTTTCGGGCCAGACGATGGCTAGGGTTTGAAATCCGTCCCGGAACCCGTGACACATTTATAAATTAAGGAGAAGAATGCTACAAGGATCTCCCGGTTGTTGATTTCATCATGACGTTTCGAGCGATTTTCGTACCACCCGATAAAAACAGGCCAAAATCGGTATTTTCGGGCCAGACGATGGCTAGGGTTTCAAATCTGACACGGAACCCGTGACACAGTTATAAATTAAGGAGAAGAATGCTACAAGGATCTCCCGGTTGTCGATTTCATCTAGACTTTTCGGACGATTTTCGTACCCCCGACAAAAACGGGCCGAAATCGGTATTTTCGGGCCAGACGATGGCTAGGGTTTGAAATACGACACGGAACCCGAGACACAGTTATAAACTTAGGAGAGGAATACTACAACGATCTCCCAGTGGTCGATTTCATCTGGACTTATCGGGCGATTTTCGTACCACCTGACAAAAATGGGCCGAAATCGGTATTTTCGTGCCAGACGATGGCTATGGTTTGAAATCCGACACGGAACCCGAGACACATTTATAAATTAAGGAGAAGAATGCTACGAGGATCTCCCGGCCGTCAATTTCATCTGGACTTTTCGGGAGATTTTCGTAACAACCGACAAAAATGGGCCGAAATCTGTATTTTCGGACCAGACGATAACAATTGTTTGAAATCCGATAGGGAACCCGAGACAGTTATAAATTTAAGAGAAGAATTCTACAAGGATCTCTCGGTCGTCGATTTCATCTGGACTTTTCGGGCGATTTTCGTACCACCCGACAAAAATAGGTCGAAATCGGTATTTTCAGGCTAGACGATAGCTAGGGTTTGAAATCCGACACGGAACCCGAGACATTGTTATAAATTTAGGAGAACAATGCTACAAGGATCTCCCGGTCGTCGATTTCATCTAGACTTTTCGGGCGATTTTCGTACCACCCGACAAAAATGGGCCGAAATCGGTACTTTCGTGTCAGACGATGGCTATGGTTTGAAATCCGACACGGAACCCGAGACACATTTATAAGTTTATGAGAAGAATGTTACAAGGATCTCTCGGTCGTCGATTTCATCTAGACTTTTTGGGAGATTTTCGTACCACCCGACAAAAATAGGCTGAAATCGGTACTTTCGAACCAGACGATGGCTAGGGTTTGAAATCCATCACGGAACCCGTGACACATTTATAAATTAAGGAGAAGATTGCTACAAGGATCTCCCGGTCATCGATTTCATCTGGACTTTTCGGGCGATTTTCGTACCACTCGATAAAAACAGGCTGAAATCGGTATTTTTGGCCAGAAAATGGCTAGGGTTTGAAATCTGACACGGAACCCGTGACACAGTTATAAATTAAGGAGAAGAATTCTACAAGGATCTCCCGGTCGTCGATTTCATCTGGACTTTTCGGGAGATTTTCATACCACCCGACAAAAATGGGCCTAAATCGGTACTTTCGGGCCAGACGGTGGCTAGGGTTTGAAATCCGACACGGAACCCAAGACACAGTTATAAATTTAGGAGAAGAATACTACAACGATCTCCCAGTCGTCGATTTCATCTGGACTTTTCGGGCGATTTTTGTTCCACCCGACAAAAATGGGCCGAAATCGGTATTTTCGTGCCAGACGATGGCTAGGGTTTGAAATCCGACACGAAACTCGTGACACAGTTATAAAATTATGAGAAGAATGCTACAGGGATCTCCCAGTCGTCCATTTTATCTGGACTTTTCGGGCGATTTTTGTACCACCTTACAAAAATGGGCCGAAATCGGTATTTTCGTGCCAGACAATGGCTATGGTTTGAAATTCGACACGGAACCCGAGACACATTTATAAGTTTATGAGAAGAATGTTACAAGGATCTCTCGGTCGTCGATTTCATCTGGACTTTTCGGGCGATTTTCGTACGACTCTACAAAAATGGGCCGAAATCGGTATTTTCGTGCAAGACGATGGCTAGGTTTTGAAATCCGACACGGAACCCGAGACACATTTATAAGTTTATGAGAAGAATGTTACAAGGATCTCCCGGTCGTCGATTTCATCTAGACTTTCCGGGCGATTTTCGTACCACATGACAAAAATGGGCTGAAATCGGTATTTTCGTGCAAGACGATGGCTAGGTTTTGAAATCCGTTACGGAACCCGAGACACAGTTATAAATTAAAGAGAAGAATGCTACAAGAATCTCCCGGTCGTCGATTTCATTTGGACTTTTCGGGAGATTTTCGTACCACCCGACAAGAATGGGCCGAAATCGGTACTTTCGGGCCAAACGATGGCTAGGGTTTGAAATCCGACACAGAACCCGAGACACAGTTATAAATTTAGGAGAAGAATACTACAACGATCTCCCAGTCGTCAATTTCATCTAGACTTTTCGGGCGATTTTTGTTCCACCCGACAAAAATGGGCCGAAATCGGTATTTTCATGCCAGACGATGGCCAGGGTTTGAAATCCGACACGGAACCCGAGACACATTTATAAGTTTATGAGAAGAATGTTACAAGGATCTCCCGGTCGTCGATTTCATCTGGACTTTCTGGGCGATTTTCGTACCACATGACAAAAATGGGCTGAAATCGGTATTTTCATGCAAGACGATGGCTAGGTTTTGAAATCCGTTACGGAACCCGAGACACAGTTATAAATTAAAGAGAAGAATGCTACAAGAATCTCCCGGTCGTCGATTTCATCTGGACTTTTCGGGAGATTTTCGTACCACCCGACAAAAATGGGCCGAAATCGGTACTTTCGGGCCAAACGATGGCTAGGGTTTGAAATCCGACACGGAACCCGAGACACAGTTATAAATTTAGGAGAAGAATACTACAACGATCTCCCAATCGTCGATTTCATCTGGACTTTTCGGGCGATTTTTGTTCCACCCGACAAAAATGGGCCGAAATCGGTATTTTCGTGCCAGACGATGGCTAGGGTTTGAAATCTGACACGAAACTCGTGACACAGTTATAAAATTATGAGAAGAATGCTACAGGGATCTCTCGGTTTCGTACATTTTATCTGGACTTTTTGGGCGATTTTCGTACCACCCGACAAAAATGGGCCGATATCGGTATTTTCGGGACAGACGATGGCTAGGGTTTGAAATCTGGCACGTAACTCGAGACAAAGTTATAAATTTAGGAGAAGAATGCTACAAGGATCTCCCGGTCGTCGATTTAATCTGGACTTTTCGGGCGATTTTCATACCACCCGACAAAAATGAGCCGAAATCGGTATTTTCGGGCCAGACGATGGTTAGGGTTTGAAATCCGAAACGGAATCCATAACACAGTTATAAATTTAGGCGAAGAATGCTACAAGGATCTCCCCGTTGTCGATTTCATCTGGACTTTTCGGACGATTTTCGTACCACCCGACAAAAATGAGCCGAAATCGGTATTTTCGTCCAGACGATAGCTATGGTTTGAAATCCGACACGGAACCTGAGACATAGTTATAAGTTTAGGAGAAGAATGAAACATGGATCTCCCGGTCGTCGATTTCATCTGGACTTTTCGGTCGATTTTCCTACCTCCCGACAAAAATTGGCCGAAATCGGTAGTTTCGTGCAAGACGATGGCTAGGGTTTGAAATCCGACACGGAACCCGAGACACAGTTATAAATTAAGGAGAAGAATAGTACAAGGATCTCCCGATCGTCGATTTCATCTGGACATTTCGGGAGATTTTCGTACCACTAGATAAAAATAAGCCGAAATCGGTATTTTCGGGTCAGACGATGGCTAAGGTTTAAAATCCGACACGGAACCCGAGACACAATTAGAAATTTAGGAGAAGAATGCAACGAGGATCTCCCGGTCGTCGATTTCATCTGGACTTTTCGGGAGATTTTCGTACCACCCGACAAAAATAGGCCGAAATCGGTACTTTCGGGCCAGACGATGGCTAGGGTTTGAAATCCGTCACGGAACCCGTGACACATTTATAAATTAAGGAGAAGATTGCTACAAGGATCTCCCGGTCTTCGATTTCATCAGGACTTTTCGGGCGATTTTCGTACCACCCGATAAAAACAGGCCGAAATCGGTATTTTTGGGTCAGACGATGGCTAGTGTTTGAAATCCGACACGGAACTCGTGACACAGTTATAAATTTAGGAAAAGAATGTTACAAGGATCTCCCGATCCTCGATTTCATCTAGACTTTTCGGGCGATTTTCGTGCCACCTGACAAAAATGGGCTGAAATATGTATTTTCGGGCCAGACGATGCCTAGGGTGTAAAATCCAGCACGAAACTCGTGACAAAGTTATAAATTTAGCAAAAGAATGCTACAAGGATGCTACTAGTGTTATCCAGCCAGCCAGCCTGCTACACTGGTGACTAGTGCTGGCCAGCCAACCAGCAAGCCAACCTAGGCGCACGCGTCTTGATTTACTTCCCACATCCAATAAAAATATTTGATTCCGTTGCTATGCCCCTCAACTAGCAAGCCAACACACGCGCGCGCGTCTTGGTCTACTTGCCACATCCCACATCTTGATTTACTAGCAAGCCGTCACACGCGCGCGCGCCACGTCCTCATCTTAGTCGTAGTCGTAGTCGTCGCACGCGTCTCTTGGTTTACCAACATCTGATAAAAAAAATTGATTTCTTTGCTACGCCCCTCAACTAAAAAGCCATCACACGCGCGCGTGCCACGTCCACGTCTTAGTCTTAGTCGTGGTCGTCGCGCGCGCGTCTTGATTTACCCACATCCGATAAAAATAATTGATTTCTTTGCTACTCCCCTCAACTAGCAAGCCATCACACGCGCACGCTACGTCCACGTCTTAGTCTTAGTCGTAGTCGTAGTCGTCGCGCGCGCATCTTCGAATTTTTTCATGAAATTTTGCACGAATGTTCATCAACCCAATATTGATATCCACAAAAATATGACTACTAGCAGGATCAGGTGACTAGTGCTGGCTGGCCTGTTGACTAGTGATGGCTGGCCTGGTGACTAGTGCTGGCTGGTCAGGTGACTAGTGCTGGCTGGCCTAGGTGACTAGTGCTGGCTGGTCAGGTGACTAGTGCTGGCTGGTCAGGTGACTAGTGATGGCTGGCCTGGATGACTAGTGCTGGCTGGTCAGGTGACTAGTGTTGGCTAGTCAGGTGACTAGTGTTGGCTGGCCTAGTGACTAGTGTTGGCTAGTCAGGTGACTAGTGTTGGCTGGCCTAGTGACTAGTGTTGGTTGGCCTGGGTGACAAGTGCTGGCTGGTCAGGTGACTAGTGCTGGCTGGTTGATTCTGTCCGAGAGCTAGCCGAGTGACTAGTGTTGGCCAGCCAACCAGCCTGCTGCCCTGGTGACTAGTGTTGGCCAGCCAGCCAGCCAGCTGCCCTGGTGACTAGTGCTGGCCAGCCACTGGTGACTTGATTACAAAAGACTCAATACTAATCTCTATTTATAGAGAAACATAGACTTAATCCTAAATCAAGAACAAATTGTAATAATAATGAGAGATATTCTAAAATATCTCTATGATTATAAATTGATCATATGAAATAACTCAAGATATTATAATATAATATAAAAGATATTATAAGATATTTTCTAATATTCTAACAGATATCTAGCAAGAATTAGAAGTTTGGGAGAGTGACACAACCAACCTTATATAGCCAAAGTAAGTGATTTGTAATTTTTGAAAAATTTATATTGTGCATTCATTCTTCTATACATCATAAAGAAAACTTGTTCACTGCTCGAGCAAACTAGCGCCTGCAAATCATCGTGCAGATGACTCAAAATAAATATTAATTAGTATTAATGAATCAAAATAAGAGAGACAAAGGTATCTCTTCAGATAAAAAATAGATTTTCTTTCTCTCATGTAACAAAAAAAAGATAAAACATAGATTATAGCTATTTACAATTGCAAAGTAAGACCATAAAAATACTATTTACATATTATATTATGACTCGTGGATTTATTAAGTCGTCTATTAATGTAAAAGCAGTTAAAAACCAAAAAATAGATAGCAAATTGTTGTTCGTAGTTGAAAATCATCTAAACATCGTATATGTCAAAATGTAGTCACCTTTGAAATCATTCATGCAGATAGTAGTCCATAGTTGCAAATAACATAAATATAGAATGTATTGAAGGAACAAATATGTATGTCAAACTATATTCATCTATAAAATCATTTATGAACAAAAAATCATAGTCATAATTTACTATAGTAATAAATATTTTGAATAAAAAATTAAATTTCTAAACTCACTGTTTCTTTTCAAGAATATTCTTCACCTTTTTTCTTTCTTGATAAAGGTACTTTGAACAAAAGACTAATGATCTCTCACCGTAAATTAAGAAATAGTAATCATAATTAGTATCAAATTTTTAATTGCATGAATATTGAAACTAAAAGTTAGAAAACATAATTGTAAATACACAAATCATCAAGAAAAATATAAACGAATATTGAAACGAAAACTTAGAAACAAGATATATCCACGAAACAAATAAAACAATCTCAGCCAAATTGTCCAATAAAGCACACCAAACACATGTAAGTCTTGTACCCATCTTTGCCAATATACAATTTAGTGTTGACAATAAATACCAAAAATTAGTTTTAATATAATACCACTGACGTATTTGGTTATTTAATAACACCGGTGTAGTTCTAGTATTATACCTAATGGATTCCAAATCTATCATGTCATAATTCTGCTATCAACACCCAAGTTTATTAGTAGCTAACTTTTTATCTTACCATGATTATGTTATTGGGTTGATCAGTCCCTATAGCCATAATCAAAGAAGATAAAAGTTGGAGTAATATACTAACTTAGACAAAAAGAATCAAAATCCTAAAACTACAAATAGAGTGATAAACAAACCATTGTCATGCGCATATTAACTGTTTGTTTAGATAATCCCTATTTGATGAAGTCTTGTTATCAGGTAGAAACAACAAGGCTTTGACGCCAAAATTTTACACTCAACCTAATTTGTATAATATATAAATATATTATAGAAATTGAATATATATTGTAGATTTTAATTTACCAAAAAGTTATGTGTCTCGTTATAAAATAAGTTTTTTATTTATAAATTAAAAGATGAAATTATTGGCTTTCTTTAAATCATGAAATTTTTTCAGTTTCTTTAGGAAATAAAAGTATCGATATAGATTTCAATTTCTCTTTTAAAACATGGCAAATTCATTAGCGAAATATCGCTACCCTCAAAGTTAATTTATTAACATATTTAACACTCTCCAATAGAAAGATTCTTCATAAAACACATTACATAACCCAAGATAATATAAAAAGTTACGACAAATCGGAAATTTTGAAACAAGAAATATCCAAGAAACAAAAACCTTTCAAAGTCATATTATCCAATAAAATAAACCAAGAAAATTATCCATGAAAACAATTTATAAAAACAATATTCAAGATTGAAAAGCTTTACCATCAAAACTCTTAAACAGTGGCAAAAGTATAGGTTGGTCAAATAGAGCTTCTCCAAGCAACTTGTTTGGATTTCACGGAAGTGTTATCAAACTATTGTATTCATAGCTACACTCATAGATGTAGTCCTTTTAAATCATATGATCCAATGAACTTAATTCATTTTTGTTGATTAATCACTACAAAAAAGGACTTAAACTAAAAACTATTAATATTCGTAAATACTTTCACTTAGAACCCAAAATTGACATCAACTACGCAAGATAGAAAATGTCATCAAATAATGGAATAACACAGAAAGAAAACTATAGGAAATAAGTTCAGTGAATTACAAATTCAATCTAGCGATTAATATTACCAAATGACAATTTAATAGATTTTGACTTACTTTCCTCCCAATCGAACTCCAAATTACAAGCGCACTTTTCCCTAAAAATTTAGAAAGTTGAGACAAAAAAAGACAAATAAAATTTGAAAACATAAATGCTCGTCAAAACTTAATTAGAAGAATTAGAAGTTTGGGAGAATACACAACCAACCTTAAATAGCCAAAGTAAATTATTTGTAATTTTTTTTGAAAAATTTATATTGTGCATTGATTCTTCGATAATGGGGCGACGACAGAGGAAAAAACATAACAATCTATTAGAAGAAATTAAGACAAACAAAACTGTATCATAAAAATAGAATTGTTGATAAATTACAAAAACAAAAATACAAGATCAACAGAAGCATGTGAGTGATCAAGTTATGCTACATACATTTTAATAGACATATAAATATACTAAGGAGTCATGAATTGGGTGTGAGTACTAACTTCTCACTTTAGAGGAAGCCAATTCTAGGAGTGAAATATTGATGAGTACCATATGTAGAAGTTATAAATTATAACTCCATAATTTATCTTCTCGTTAAAATTACCTGCAACAAATAAATAAAAACAAAAATAAAAAGTGGCCATATTTTCTCTTATTTTAATTTTTCTGAGATACATGCACATTGCATAATGGTATCCTTAAATTGACTAAGTGGCAGCCAAACAAGAGTCCAAACAAGAGTAGTAGCCACACCATCGTCCGCAAAAGGATTATTAATAGAAATCGATTTAATTAATCTTATATATCAGCTACCACATAGTAATTTTAGGCAACAATTAAGACAACATATATTTCTTTAGCATGGTTAAAATAGACATAGATAGACACATATATACAAATGCAATACAATCGTGTGAATATATTTTTAACAGTAAAAGGCGATAAAAATATTTGATATGTTGAGTGCAAATTTTATTCCGTATTATTTACTATTTTTCTATATTTAAAGTGAGTTTGAATTTCGTTATTAGATTGTTTGAAAAAAGAATCGTTCTTGTGGCTGTTCTTATTCATACTGATGATCCATAAAGTTGCTTGGCTAGCAGCCTAGAAGCTTAAGATATGCAGCCTAGAAGCTTAAGTTGCTTGGCTAGCAGCCTATTGATACATACATTACCTTAAATTACTAAACTGATATAAACTACAATGCCAATTTGTGCACTTCAATTCAAACATCAACTTCTATTTATAATATATGATAATGATATAAAACAGACATTTTAGTTAGGAAGATGAGAACAGTGTAGGATTTGTACTGTTTTACTAAAAATGAAACATATATGATATTTAAGATAACAAAGAAAAAACATGATTCATTTATTTTATTCATAACAAAGAATATCCAAATCAATCTCTTCATCACAGAGACATAACATATAATGAAGAGTGGTTAAAAGAAAGTAAAAAAAGAAAAATATGCTTACATGACGAAATGATAGGGTTTCAAGAGGTTAAGATGGAACCTCAAAATAAGAAAAGATTATAAACGGAATTTTGTAAAAGAAAAGTGACAAAAAATAGTAAAGAATTTCAGCAAGAATTGAAAGGGAAGAGAGATACATACAATAAAATGTTTATTGTGAACCAGTCACCCTTGCTTCTCCTTTAAACTTTGGTTTTGTTGTTGGTGTTCTCATATCTCATTGAAGGGAATGACATCTCGTCGTTGAAGAACAGAGGCCACATTCGTAAACAACCAATTTCAATTAAATAAAACAACAAAATTATTATCCAATAAAATACATAGAAAATTATCCATGAAAACAATTTATAAACTAGAAAAAATATTAAGAAGTTTTATAAACTAGAAAAACAATTTATAAAAGAATGTGTTTACCACGAAAGTCACATATCACATCATAGATGTGCACATTTTATACTTTTTTCATCTTCACATTTACAAGGATTTGATAACTTATCCTAAATTTAAGGTTCCTTCTTCATTCAATTCCATGTTGCTTCTCCAACATACTAAATGCACATGCATAAAAGTATCCTTACACCAGCACCAAACTATATGCACATCAGTCATACATAAGCAAATATTAAGTTACAACAAGGCTTATACAGGAATCTCAACAAAGTTAACCAAAAGTCCAATTCTACAACAAATTCGTATAGAGATAGGTAAGAATCTATATCTTTTAAGCAACAAGTGGGTAATGGAATAGCACACCTGAGTATAATGTGCTGTTCTATTTTGTAATGAGTAACTGAGTATAGTAATGATCTATTTACCATTAACTAAACAATCAATTCATTAAGATTTTCGAGAAAAAAGAGCCCAGTCACATGTTTTACATTTACTCAACTCAACAAAGTTTTCATCCTACGACCCAAAGTAAATTATCGAGGTTATCAACATGATCTTTGTGCAGTCTAATTTGTTGCTACTATCGACTGGAATTAGAGCGGACACACTAGCAAAAAACCAAAAAAATTGGTGAAAACCAGCTAATGTCCGATCAGTCAATTGTATTGACAAATTAGACTGGAAGATGTTCCAATTCCTAAATTAACAAGCCAAACTATTCAATCCGAATTAAATAACCTTAGTAGTTAGAACCAATCAAACCAACAAAAAACCAGAAAAATGATGAAATCCGATTTTTTCAGCTATTTATATTTCAAAATTAACCCTAAAACATGTAGGTATGCATATAAAGAAAACATAATGAACATTTGACCCCACGACTTAGAGTAATTACTATTGTTATTCAAACCTAACCGGCCAGTTGAACCTGTTAAACCGACAACCAAACATTTGTTTAGTTCAGTTAGTCGTTACGATCGGCTGGTATTAGAACGGACAAACCGGCAAAAACCGAAAAAAATCGGTGAAAACCAGCTGATGTCCGATCAGTCGATTGTAGTGACAAATTAGACCAAACAAAGGTCTGATTTCGGGTTTAACCCGTCGAACCTTTCAGTTCAGTTGTAATAACCTTGGTAATTAGAACCGAACAAAACAGCAAAAAACCAGAAAAATCGGTAAAAACTAGGTTTTTCATCTATTCTATTTTCCAAATTAAGTAAAAAACGCGTAGGTATGTATATAGGACATCTTAATGATCTTTTGATTACAATGACTTAAAAGTAATTACCAACGTTATCCAAACCAAACTGGCCGGTTAGACCGGTTACATCTGGAACCAAAACTTTGTTTGGTCCAATTGGTCGCTACTATCGGCTGAGATTAGAATAGACAAACCGACAAAAAAAACCGGAAAAACCAGTGAAAGCCAGTTGATGACCGAGCAGTCGATTGTAGTGACATATTGGACCAAACAAATGTATGATTTCCAGTTTAACTCGTTAAACCGACCAGTTTGATATTCATAACTTCGATGATTAGAATCGGACAAACCAGATCAAAACAAAGAAAATCGGTTTTTTCATTTACTCGATTTTCCTAATTAACCAGAAACATGTAAGTATGTATATAAGACAACTTAATGAAACTTTTTATCCTACTACCTAAAGTAATTACCAAGTTTATTCAAGTCAGACCGACCGGTTCCACTAATTAAACCAGAACCTGGACCTATGTCCAGTACAATTGGTCACAACGATCGGCTGGTGTTAGACGGAAAAGCCGGAAAAAAAACCGAAATATCGGTGAAAACCAGCAATCACCCGATCAGTCGATTGTAGTGACAAATTGGACCACACAAAGATCCAGTTCCCAATTTAACTGCTAGAACCAGTCGGTCCGGCCTAATAACTTCGGAAATTATTACCAAACAAAACAACAATAAATTAGGGAAAATCAATCACTGTCTATATAATAAGTAAAGACAATTTAAATCTGTTTAACAACCTATGTAAAATCGTTTCAAAAAAACAACCTATGTAAAATCTGTGTCTTCATAAACTGGTTATTTATTTCAATAGATTTAAAAAGTCAATTTAAAAACAACACAATACATTTTAAGCACGACTCAACCTTTTTTGGCAGAACCTTTGTTTGAGGCCACCAATAATAACTTCAAGTTCAACACATTTAATCAGCAAACTTAGATTCAGGTTTCTCATTAAATGTTAACTACACAAAAACAACAAATCAAGACAATCACAATAATCTATCTATTTAAACAAAACAAGACACTCTGCAACATTACAATATTTGTAAGTAACAACAAAGCTAAGCCATAAAAACCAAAGTCACATGCATACAAAGAACAAAAACAAAACAAATTCATATGACGTTTCCTCATAATGCAATTAATTTATCAAACGAATATTAACATGTAGGTATGCATATAAAGACAACTTAATGAACATTTGACTCCACGACTTAGAGTAATTACTATTGATATTCAAACCTAACCGGCCAGTTGAACCTGTTAAACTGAGAACCAAACATTTGTTTAGTTCAGTTAGTCGTTACGATCGGCTGGTATTAGAACGGACAAACCGGCAAAAACCGAAAAAAATTGGTGAAAACCAGCTGATGTCCGATCAGTCGATTGTAGTGACAAATTAGACCAAACAAAGGTCTGATTTCGGGTTTAACCCGTCGAACCTTTCAGTTCAGTTGTAATAACCTTGGTAATTAGAACCGAACAAAACAGCAAAAAACCAGAAAAATCGGTGAAAACTAGGTTTTTCATCTATTCAATTTTCCAAATTAAGTAAAAAACGCGTAGGTATGTATATAGGACATCTTAATGAACATTTGATTACAATGACTTAAAAGTAATTACCAACGTTATCCAAACCAAACTGGCCGGTTAGACCGGTTACATCTGGAACCAAAACTTTGTTTGGTCCAATTGGTCGCTACTATCGGCTGAGATTAGAATAGACAAACCGACAAAAAAAACGGAAAAACCAGTGAAAGCCAGTTGATGACCGAGCAGTCGATTGTAGTGACATATTGGACCAGACAAATGTATGATTTCCAGTTTAACTGGTTAAACCGACCAGTTTGATATTAATAACTTCGGTGACTAGAATCGGACAAACCAGCAACAAAACAAAGAAAATCGGTTTTTTCATTTATTCAATTTTCCTAATTAACCAGAAACATGTAAGTATGTATATAAGACAACTTAATGAAACTTTTTATCCTACTACCTAAAGTAATTACCAAGTTTATTCAAGTCAGACCGACCGGTTCCACTAATTAAACCAACAACTGGACCTATGTCCAGTAAAATTGGTCACAACGATCGGCTGGTGTTAGACGGAAAAGCCGGCAAAAAAACCGAAAAATCGGTGAAAACCAGCAATCACCCGATCAGTCGATTGTAGTGACAAATTGGACCACACAAAGATCCAATTCCCAATTTAACTGGTAGAACCAGTCGGTCCGGCCTAATAACTTCGGAAATTATTACCAAACAAAACAACAATAAATTAGGGAAAATCAATCACTGTCTATACAATAAGTAAAGATAATTTAAATCTGTTTAACAACCTATGTAAAATCGTTTCAAAAAAACAACCTATGTAAAATCTGTGTCTTTATAAACTGGTTATTTATTTCAATAGAGTTAAAAAGTCAATTTAAAAACAACACAATACATTTTAAGCACGACTCAACCTTTTTTGGCAGAACCTTTGTTTGAGGCCACCAATAATAACTTCATCCCATTTGAGTTACTTTTTTTACATAGTTATTTCTTTGTTAGTGTGCTACTAAATCAGCTTAATTTATTAGTTATTATAGTATCACTAACTTAATCCATTAAATTCCAAGAAATGTAACTTAATAAGCATAATAAGAACAACTTGATTATGAAATTTGGCTTCTTCTTCTTGGAATTAATCGATTTAACCCTTTTGATTACTAAAAATGAAACATTAATGATATTAAGATGACAGAAAAAAAACATGATTAATTTATTTTATTCGTAACAAAGAATATCAAATCAATCTCTTCATCACAGAGACATAACATAAAATGAAGAGTGGTTAAAAGAAAGTAAAAAAAGAAAAGTATGCTTACATGACAAAATGATAGGGTTTCATGAAAACAATTTATAAACTAGAAAAAATATTCAAGAAGCTTTATAAACTAGAAAAACAATTTATAAAAGAATGTGTTTTTGGGACCCCTAAAGGGAAAATATTGAAGCTTTACCATGAAAGTCACATATCACATCATAGATGTGCATTTTATACTTTTTTCTTCTTCTTCACATTTACAAGGATTTGATAACTTATCATAAATTAAAGGTTCCTTCTTCATTCAATTCCATGTTGATTCTCCAACATACTAAATGCACATGCATAAAAACAACCTTACAGCAGCACCAAACTATATGCACATCAGTCATACATAACCAAATATTAAGTTAAAACAAGGCTTATACAGGAATCTCAACAAAGTTAACCAAAAGTCCAATCCTACAACAAATTCGAATAGAGACGGGTAAAAATCTATATCTTTTAAGCAACAAGTGGGTAATGGAATAGCACACTGAGTATAATGTACTATTCTATTCACACCTTAAGAATTGTTGAGTGGAGATATTTGTAATGAGTAACTGAGTATAGTAATGATCTATTTACCACTAACTAAACAATCAATTCATTAAGATTTTCGAGAAAAAACAGCCCAAACACATGTTTTACATTTACTCAACTGAACAAAGTTTTCATCCTACAACCTGAAGTAAATTATCAAGGTTATTAAAACAAGACCAACTATTTCTAATAGTTAAATTGAGAACCAGATATTTGTTAAGTCTAAATTGTTGGTACTATCGGCTGGAATTAGAGCGGACACACCGGCAAAAAACCAAAAAAATTGGTGAAAACCAGCTAATGTCCAATCAGTCAATTGTATTGACAAATTAGACTGGAAGAAGTTCCGATTCCTAGTTTCACAAGTCGAACTATACAATCCGAATTTAATAACCTTAGTAGTTAGAACCAATCAAACAAACAAAAAACCAGAAAAATGATGAAATCCGATTTTTTAAGCTATTTATATTTCCAAATTAACCCTAAAACATGTAGGTATGCATACAAAGACAACTTAATGAACATTTGACTCAACGACTTAGACAAAAAACCAGAAACATGTAAGTATGTATATAAGACAACTTAATGAAACTTTTAAAGCATTACCTTTCTTATTATATTTGATATTATGAATTAAGTTTGTCCAATGACAAAATAAAAGTACAGAACCTGAAATATTTGGGATATCCGAGAGAGAATACGTGACCTTAAAGATCCTGTTGTTGGGTGGATTGCTAGAGCTGAGAGATTCTTTGAGGAAGAAGAAGTTCATCCATGTGATAAATAAACTGCAGTGGGTTTCATGAGCATGGAAGGTGAAGAATCAATGCTTTGGTTCTATTCTTGGTGCCAAGAATACCAAGATTCAGATTGGGAGTCATTTACCATGACTCTAATGAGAAGATTCAGGGGTAACATAAATAGTGGCAGTAGTCAAGAAGAATGAGAGAAGTTTTTTGTACCTGGAGTAGGGCGAGAGTGATGAACTAGAAGAATACTAGCATACATGAGTCTTGTGGTGGACTCGATTTCCGAAACGACGGTACGAATTCGGTCGCGTAAGGTTCCTGACTCCTCGAGGTGAGTTCTGAACTCGCCGAATTGCTTTTCTAGTGACGGAGCAGGAGAACAAGAGCCGTCGGTGGTTGCCATTGAGGAAGAGAACCGCGAAATGGGACGAAACGGTGAAGCGAAGATGAAGGGGTTAGGGTTTAAGGTGAATAATAAGAAGGAGCGAGACACGGTGTAGCAGTGGAAGCCGTTTCGAAACGCCGGTTTCATAAATTGCATTTTTATTACTATTTTGATTTTTATTAAATATGCCGTCCTAGTTCTAGTAGTAGGGGTGTAGCATGTTATTAAGATGTAAACGGCTACTTGGCTTATTCACACACCCTCATCATGACAGTTATTTTTTTAATTTACACTTTCAATCCATGCAACTATTATGAGTGTAATCTTGGCAAAAAATTATTGTAAAAATCTAGATGTTTTTAATAACTTTCCACGTTATAATTTATTTTTACGCGGACAGCTGTGTATATAAATCAAAACTATTTTTTTTACAATAAATCAACATTTTAATTTTTAAAATTGTAATTGTAGTTAATTTAGTTTCTCAAAATACATGAAATAGTAATTTAATCTTCTAAATTAACAAATCATTTAATTTAATCATTTTTTTACCACATTTTTAAATTTATCTGTTTATGATAAACCAAGAGATTATTTAAGTCAATATAGAAGTATTTCATTGATTTTAATAAATATTTACTAAAGAAATACTTTGAAGGAAGAATTAAATTGATTGACTTTTAGTATTTCATAAATAAATTTGAGATAAAACAACTATATCAATAGCAACAAGTACAAATTCAAGTTGAAACCTTCATAATTTCTCTTTAAATCTAGTAGTAGTCATTTGTTTTAGCCAAAACATTTCGAACTTCATGTGAGAATTTATACAAAATCTACCAATAGAAAAGCAAATGTTTAATGTGCTTAGAAAGCTCTAGACTATATTAGTATATTTTTTATACTAAGTAAAATTTACTTACACCCAAGTAAGCAAAAAGTATCCGGTACCAAAACTTCCGGAAAGGTTAGAAACAAGATATCCGGTACACTACTTGACTACTCTGGGAACCTTGCCATAACGTCTCTGGTACACAACCTTCAACCGGAAAACATTTTTGAACATATCCAGTACATAAGGTTGTTCCGAAAATGTTTTTTTTCAAATCTCCGGTACAGTAGCAATTTCCGGATATCTTTTCTTAACATCTTCGGTACAGTGGTCTATTCCGGGAACCTTGTTGTGCACTTTTTCGGTAGTTACCGGGGACCTTAACGCTCAAGTTTCACGGAAGTTACACTTATTTTTTTTATTTTAAAATTTAATTCATTATTATTTTATAACTAATTGTGATTTATTTCTTTTTAATTTTTCAGTGGGCGCACGAGGAAGAGGCGGGAAAATCATACGAATTGCGCGTGACACTGATGCTTCTACATCATCCGCGATGAATCCTCCAGAGAGGATTCGACCGACAGCTTCAAGGAGAAGAAGACGGATGATAATTGAAGACAATGATGAGGGAGATCATGATCACCGATTTATTCCAGATGTGACTATGTATCAGCAGGAGCAGCCTCCTATAGTGCATGAGGAGGAGCCTCCTATAGTACATGAGCAGGTGGATGTACATGAGCAGGAGGAGGCTGCACCTGCTCATGAGGGAGAGCATATGGAGGAGGGGCATGATGGAGCTCAGGGACTTGGTGAGGTCACACAGTATCCTGGAGGACCTTATGATTTATCCGTCCTTACACAGTACTCTCATCATGTTTCAGCTAGACTGTGGTTTGGTGAGGTACGTTAAAATAATCCTTATTTATAGTTCATTAAAAAATATTTAAATTAATTATTATTCTATATTTAATTATAATGTTATTTATTTTGTTTGTATACATAAGCGACCATTG
Source organism: Cicer chorassanicum (assembly GCA_037974735.1). Classification (NCBI taxonomy): domain Eukaryota; kingdom Viridiplantae; phylum Streptophyta; class Magnoliopsida; order Fabales; family Fabaceae; genus Cicer; species Cicer chorassanicum. Next base: position 68,333,800 of record JBBPBP010000001.1, read on the forward strand.
TTGAAAATTATTGCGCATGGAAAGAAAATGCAACAATTTACTCCGCCGGTACTTCCGCGACCCATAGAGAACTGGGTGAATTTGTCAGGACTGAACCCATTACAGAGGGGTAGTTTGAAGATGACTGACAACAACCTGATTTTTGCGTTTGTGGAAAGATGCATTCTAAGCCATCGTCATTTCACATGCCATTTGGTGAAATGAAGATTACTCTAGATGATGTTGCCACTCTTTTGGGATTGCCTATTAGGGGTGAGTTCTACAGTCCACCCGATGTAGATAGAGTAATGGCATGTAATCTTGCCATGACGTTATTAGGGGTGACAGCGGAAGAGATCTGGGAGGAGACCAAGAAGACCAGAGGTGCGCACTATAGATTGGATTGGTTGAAAGAGGTCTTCACAAGGCAGTGTGGAGCAAAGAGATTTGACTGTGCTGCTATGACGTATCTGTTGAATTTAGTAGGGAGTACTATTTTCGCTGATAAGAGTCATACTCTAGTTGATGCGAAGCACCTTCCTCTATTCAGAGATTTAAACGGTATAGATAAATACTCATGGAATACTGCTACACTCGTAGTCCTATATGACTACCTCTCTGATGTCTGCTGTTATGACACCAAACAGCTAACTAGATATATGATGCTACTTCAGGTATCATTTATTTATTTAATTTTATGTTTAATTAGTTGTATATCATTTATTTATTTATTGTTATGTTTAATTAGTTGTATATCATTTATTTATTTATTTTTATGTTTAATTAGTTGTATATCATTTATTTATTTATTTTTATGTTTAATTATTTATATTATTTATTGTTAATTATTATATTATTTTGATTATCATTATTTATTTTTTTTTGCAACAGTGTTGGATTTACGAATATTTTCCAAATATTTGTAATAGAGGTGACCAGGGTGCTGACGCTGAATGTTATGCTCGAATGAATTGATGGTGCTACAAATAGGGCAAGCATAAGCTCCACGAGTACAGACGTATCATTGACGAATTGACACCTGCAGATGTTATATGGAGACCATGGGAGAATCACAGGGGTGTCATTCCGTTTGATGATATCATGCTCTATATTGGTCACCTCAGATTATGCAACACTGTAGTGAAATATCTGCCAGAGAGGTGTTTGAGGCAATTTGGATATATCCAATATATTCCATCACTGCCACCTCCAAATCCTCCTAGATTATTTGATGTAGACGTAGAATGGTTGGGATATGTGACGCCAGTCACAGAGATATTGCATAAGATTCGTCCAGCTACGTATCCATCTGAGTGTGACGAGGGGTATTTGGAGTGGTTCTATCAGGTGTCTCACCCACTGCTGATGCGACCAGATGGTGCGCTCCAGGTCCCAGATGGTGTGCCCCAGGTCCCAGATTATGGTGTCCCGACCACTGCTGTAGATGGTTCTACTTCACAGCTGCCATCTATTCTACAGCAGGTCGGTGATCTAATACAGTAGGGGTTGAATGAAGTTGAAGCTACTCCAGATGATGAGTTTTATAAGTCGTTTTACAAAGCTTTGTATTTAACGCGTCGTCGTGGATGACATATAGGTTGTTGACATTGTGCATTTGAACATCTATGGGTTGTTATGTCGTTTAATTTATTTTGAACTTTTGTTATAAACACTTTATGTTAGTTTGTTTTCATATCCATCTATTTTGAGCATTATTGTTATGTCGTTTACTTTCTATTATTTGGGATGAACTATAACGAAAATAAATAACAACAATATGAAATAGAGCGACAGTAACGTAAAATATATAATTAAATAATAACAAGTAATTTTGTAACAGTTTTAAAGCATTAAGCTTCATCTAATGACATTGCATCTACGGATTATGTAGGTGGATTTTGTGTAACATGTGGCAAATGACTTAATAAATAGCCCCAATGTTGTAGACGCCCTGTATATGCTATTGCCCAAGAAGTTGCTTCATTAGTGCGATAATTCTTCCAACCTAGTGCAATATCTGGCATTGGAAATCCATCTTTCATCTTTAACTGCAAAATAAGATCATATGATTATTTTAAAATTAATACATAAAAAATTAACTCTAATGAATACATAAAAAAGTTACACAATTTTACCGGAACCCAATGATTTCCATTAACAAAACCAATACATATATTTGTTGTCGATCTTGAGTGTGAACCCCTCATAGGAAAGAAAGTCATTGAAAATGTTTGACCAAACGTGACGAGAATAATATTATATGTTGTCCCTATCACGTAACCCATATCAGGTATGGGCAACCATTTATCTACGGGTTGAACACCTAAGCTTGACATCTTCAACGAATCTCTTACTTCTCTAATGTGTCCTGTGAATAGTCTATCATATGGAGTTACATGCGAAGCAATCTCCTGGTCCAAACTATTGCGGACCAAAGACCAAGACTCCTCACCATATCCAAGCAATAATGCAATAGCGCGAAAACCACAATTTTCATCTGCCGCCACATCAAATATGTCATCAATGTATGGCAGAATAATTTCAGGAAATTGTTTCCACAACTTATACTTTGAGGATTGAGAAGACTTAGAGGGTTGTTTCTTTGATTGAGAGGGTTGTCTCTTATTTGATGACTGAGATGGTTGTGAACCAGGATCATCACAATATGTTGCATTAACATGCTCAAAGTAAGAAGGGTCTCGATATACATCATATCCATCCGGCTTCTTACCCTTACTCTTCTTCACTCGACCTTTTGTTTTAACTTTTTCAGGTGGTGGACACATTGAACTTATAGTTGGAAAAGCAAGTTCACGCACCTTACTCTTCCATAATGCATTCATCTCCGTAGACATATCCAACTCTGATCCATCTTCTGTGTCTTGGGTGAGTTCACATTCCATGCTTAATTTTCTCCATTGAATATCCACAGAATCTAGAGGAATTGGTTCACCCATCAATTTATATTGTGCCAATTCATAAGCACAAGGTAACCCATATGTCCTTTTAAGAGAGCACCCACATACAGATGAATCAGTACCCACCCACTCAACTTTCTCGTATTCTACAACAATACGTCTTTGAGCTTCTCTTGATACAAATGTATTCAATCTCTGATAAAATGGATTGTTGTGTTCATGATCTTCGTCATAGAAACTTTTCTGAAATGAGCCTCTGATTTTTTTATGTTGCAATCTTATCATATTGTTCATAGCTTCCCAACATTTGCACATGTCACCCATGCTGTGTTCCAACATTAACTTCAGTTTCCAATGAGTTGACTCAATCCTATCATTACATGTAAATTGTCACAATTGAGCAATCCAACAATATATAATATAATTAGAAAATCAAATTGTTAGAGTTACATGACATACCCGTTACTCGTTATGTTCCCCATATGCATTACTCGATTTGTCCATGCTTCAACAAACCTTTCCTTATGAGGAGTCAACCAAGTGTCTTTCACGTAGACAACAAACACAATATTATCGACACATGATTGCTCAAACATTTGCAAGCGCATTATATATTCTTTTTCATCACTGCAATACATAATGTCTTTCCACATATTCAATACTAACTGTTGTCTATCCTTTAAGACATATTGCTTGCATTTTGCTCCAACATTTTTGTCGATATGAAATCGACAAAGCAAATTAACAGCATGTGGAAATACAATACCAACTGCATTCATTAACGCAAGATCTCAGTCTGTCACAATTACTTGAGGAAATTTGTTTTGTGTGACAAACAGTTCTTTTAGCCTCTCTAATGCCCAGCAAAAGTTTTCTTCCCGCTCACATTCCAAATAAGCAAATCCAACTACAAATGTCATCTCTGTTGATGTCATACCAACAATTTCAAGTAATGGCATCCTGTATTGATTGGTTTTGTAGGTACTGTCCATAATCAACACAATCGAAAACAAATTCAACAACTTCACTGAATCTGGATGCGTCCAAAAAATATCTCTCATAACATCTGAGTCTTCACGCTTTCTATTCCAACACACATATTTTGCATCTTCAATTAACTTGAATAAATGTTGCATCTTTGTTCTATTACCTCTCACATGCAATCGAATCATACTCCTCTGCTTATAAATTTGTGAGATCTTAGTAACATTGTTCTTATCTCGGTCTTGCAATGAGAGTAATATGTGTCTTGGTGCAACATTATATTTTGTTTAAGTCATGAACATGTTTTTTTCCTTCTTCATCTAATCGTCCAACAAATGCATGCCCATCTAAAGTATCAGGTAATTCATGGTTGTGAACTCCACAAATTACTTTAATTGTCCATCCTGAACCATCTTTTAATGGTTTTGATCTAAGTTTGAAAGGACAATAACACTTTTTTTGTTGAACTTCGAGTTGAACTAGCAGCATACTTGTATTTTCCTCCTTTGTCGCAACCTAATATCAATTTATTTCTCCTTCCTTTCTCTCCTGTCTCTATATCTGATCTTTTGATAATAACAGTAACTTTATTTTTGATACCGATTTCTTTAGCCCAATTCACAACAGTGTTTCTTGTAAGAAATATCTGAAATAAAATTAACTATAAATAATAACAATAATATACTTTTACAATATTAATATTAGTTAAAATTATTCATACCTGATCCGTCTCAAAAAATTAATTACACCCCAAATTTTATAACAAATTATTTTATTAATGAAACAGGATTTTAAATAATTAATTTGGTGTTAAAATTATTTTAGAATATATGTTGATTAATTTTAGGATTAATTTTTTGTGTTTTCTATGATGTTCTAACCATGTACATATTAAGACTAAACGAGTGATATAAATAACAAATATTATATTTTATTATTTTATATTTTTTTCTCTAAAAGTAATAGTATTTTAGTGTACATATTTTAAAAGAATAAGATTCTAGGCGAATTTACGTGTACATATTAGACTATCGTTTGACATCGGCCATCGATAATTGTTCTAGAAAACTTTCTCCGTTTTCGACCAAATTTTATTATGTCATATTACTCATTTAGTTAGTCAATTAGACATACTTTCTCAAAATTTTAACCATCCCAATTTCTCTATAAAATACTTGACTTCTCCGTTTATGGAATTCCTTATTTTGCACTGTTCTTCTTCACCGTAACTCCAATTTGAGTTAAACTAACGCCAAAATGATCGTGTGAAGAATGACTATATTATCCAATGATTATTTTCCAATTTGGAGTAAGCTTATTTGACTCGATTTCGAAATTTACCATTTTAGAGTATGTTCTCATATTTTATCTGTCATAAAAGTGTCGAATTGGATCGATTAAGGACAACGAGTCAAATGAATGGAGGTCTTTCTCTGGTGGACTCAGATTAGTGTATGAAAATGTCGAAATAAGGTAAGGGGTGAGAGATCGTTTGAATTCACGAGTATAATATATTGTGAGATGAACGAGAAAATTGTATTTCCCAACGATTCATCTAAGGCTCGCTACGTACGACAATAGTCCTTTGAGATATAAATTAATTAATGTGAAAATATGAGGATTGTGAGATGAAAATGTGTAATAGAAATTTTTATAAGGTGTTGATTGATTTAATTTTTGATAATTGTGTGGTATTTGATATTTGATATTATTGTGATGTTGGATGTCGAATGAAATTATGTGCATATGTTTGATTAGACAAGTTTATGTGATGTGATAATAAAAGATCGATCCATTGTATGACATATGTTTATGTGACGATAATAATGACATTTGATTATGAAGGTGCGAACACGAGAAGGGGGGGTTGAATTGTGTTTGCACAAAGTTGATACCTTTTTAATAATTTATAAATAATTAAAAATTAGTTTGGATTTGGTTACTTACTTGGAGTAGAAGCAATCGAATTTAGAAGCAGCAAGCAATGAAAGCATAAATAATTTGACGCGTAGAATTATCCTGGTTCACCACTAACTTGGCTACATCCAGTCCCCTCATTCAGAAGGCTTTAATCCACTAATTCAAAAACCTTGAATTACAAAGCACCTGACCCTCCAAGCCAGTCTTCCCAAACAGCCTGACAACCCCAGACTTTTGAGGAACTAACCACCTTGACCCTACAAGCCAAGTCTTCTCCTAACAACCTGACGACCCCAGATTGAAGAAGGAACTAAACCACTATCGGGTTGGATACAAGAGATTGAAACTTGAGTAGTTGCTTCTAACAAAGCTGATAATAACAATAACTCTCACACTTTAAGAAAAGAACACTCAAAAAATATTTCTAGCCTGAACAAGTGTTTCTCTCTTTGAACTCTTAGATGAATTTGGAATCTTGAGCTTGAGTTCTTCTACTTTTTGATGATTTTCTCCTTCAGCCTTGAGTGTCTATTTATAGTGAAAATTTGGGCTTCAATTTAGTCCTTATTTAATTCTGAATTGTATCTTGTTTAGATTGAGTTTGTAAATTCTTCAAATTGATTCTGTTCCTATTTTGTGTAGATTGACTTTGTAAATTCTTCAGAATGATTCTGTTCCTATTTTGTGTAGATTGACTTTGTAAATTCTTCAAATCAAATATTCTTCAAATCTTCATTAAATGTTGATCAAATATTCTTCAAATCTTCTTCAAATCTTTTTCAAATATTCTTCAAATCTTCTTCAAATATTTTTCAAATCTTCTTCAAATATAAATATGAATCAAATCTTATTTTAGATTTTTCATCCATTATAAAATTGAATCAAATCTTATTTTAGATTTTCTTCAATTATAAATTTGAATCAAATCTTATTTTAGATTTTCATCAATTATAATTTGGAATCAAATCTTATTTTAGATTTTCTTCAAAAACATGAATCTTCTTTCATACTCTTTGAAGTCAAATATACTATTCTCATAAAATACTTTTGTTAACATCAAAACTCTAAATGTAAAACCAACTTGGTTCCAACAATCTCCCCATTTTTGATGATGACAAAACTTGTATTTTTGATAACAACTTTTCTTTATATTTCGTTGACTCCCCCTAACTTAGGGCTCCCCCTAAGTCATAGTATCATTTTATCTCCACTTTATCAAATATCTTTCTCCCCCTTTTGTCATCAGACAAAAAGACTTGAATGTGAAACTCTGCTTTATTTTTTTTATTTTTTTTTGTTCTCTTTTTTTTTCTTTTTTTTTTCTCTCTTTTTTTTTCTTTTTT
>JBBPBP010000001.1:68341057-68358358 GCA_037974735.1 Cicer chorassanicum
TTTTTTTTTTGAATAAATAAATATAACATAATATAAGAAAATATAATAACTAGTGTAAAACTAAAATACTTTGAAGTGATCACAACATCAGTCAGGTATGAATGTAAGGTTTAGGTTTTTCTTGATGAAGTCAAACCTATCTTCAGGTAGTGGTTTGGTGAATATGTCAGCCCATTGGTGTTCAGTGTCTATAAATTGAATGGTTAGTACCCCTTTTTGAACAAAGTCCCTGTAAAAATACGTTTTTGATTATACATAAAGACCAATGGTGACACAGCAACAAAAAGAAGAATTCCTCAAACATCCCTTGATGAAATTACAAATAAATAGATTATATAAAGGTAAAATAATTCAAGTCATAATTCAAATACAAGAGAACCTTAATTACTTTGCATATGCATAAATAATATTTTCAAAAGTCCAAAATAATATTTTCAAAATATTAGAATCTTTATTTTTGACAAAAATTAATATCGTATTCGAATACAGCAATCTTGTAGTCGAATACAAGATAAAAACATGGCTAAGTCAGAGAGTTGGCCATCTCATCTGTATTCGACTACACAGTAAAAAATTTCAAACATTTCACTGTGTAGTCGAATACAGATGAGATGGCCAACTCTCTGACTTAGCCATGTTTTATCTTGTATTCGACTACAAGATATCTGTATTCGAATACAACTTGCTGCAACGTTAAAAATCATTCAAAATTTTCACTGTGTAGTCGAATACAGATGAGATGGCCAACTCTCTGACTTAACCAATTGGTATCAGAGCAGGTTCAAGGTAACTTACTCCTTGATCAAATAACTAATGGCTTCCGCACTACCAGTTTTCAGAGACGGTGGCAGCAGTAACAAACCACCATGTTTCGTCGGTGAACACCACGATTTCTGGAAAATCCGCATGCAAGCATATCTTGAGGCACAGGGAGACGAAATATGGGATGCTGTCGAAAATGGTCCATACATTCCAACAACAGTCATCAACAACAAAGAAGAAATTAAGATAAAGAATTCTTGGACCGATGACGATAAAAGAAAAGTGCTATTCGATAAAAAGGCTAAAAACATTCTACAATCAGCACTTGGTATGGATGAATTCTTCCGCATATCTCACTGTAAAACAGCCAAGGAAATATGGGACACATTGGAAGTAACCCATGAAGGCACCATAGAGGTAAAAAGATCCAAACTAAATACACTTTCTCATGTATATGAATTGTTTCGTATGCAGCCTGGAGAAACCATACTAGACATGCAGAAACGATTCTCCCACTTGACAAATCATTTGACAGCCCTCGGAAAGGTCTTCTCCAACGATGAATTGAATCTGAAAGTATTACGATCACTAACGAGGGCATGACAACCAAAGGTGACTGCGATATCAGAAAAGAAGAGTTTGTCCAAAATGTCACTTTCTGCATTATTTGGCAAACTACAAGAGCATGAAATAGAACTTGGACGATTAGAGCAAAATGAAACCCAAGAAAAGAAAAGCAAAAATATTGCTCTAAAGACCGAATCAAAGGAAGTAGTCAAAGAAGAAATTTCTGATGACGACGAAAACATCAACCTCCTTGTCAAGAAATTCGGCAAATTTCTCAAAAATAACAGAAGTTTCAAGAAGAAAAACTTCAGAAAGAAAGATAGCACGACCAACCAAAACTTCACATGTTTTGAATGTGGAAAACAAGGACATATTAAAGCAGACTGTCCAGATCTCACCAAAAAGAATGCCGGTAAAAGAAAAGACTTCAAGAAAGCATATATAGCATGGGAAGATAACGACATAAGTTCAACATCAGAAACTGAAAGTGATGAATGCGCAAATGTTGCACTAATGGCGTCACATCACTCCGATGACGAAGAGGTTAGTAACTCAAACAATCCTCTATATAATCATGAATTAGTTATAGAATACAATGAAGCACAAAATGCAATAAAAGAACTTCTTGCTGAATGTAAAAATTTACTTAAACAAGTATCAACTCAAAAGAAAGAAATCTCATGTCTTAAAGAAAAAATTAATCTTATGGAAAAAGATGCTGAAAAATCTAAGCAAAATTCTACATGCAACAATTGTGATTCACTTTCATTTAAAATTGTTCAACTAAATAGAGTAATTGAAAGGTATGAAAAAGGACATATAGGATTAGAAAATGTTCTAAACATGCAAAGATATTCAAATGATAAAAGTGGTATTGGATTTTCTAAATTTGATAAACCAAGCACTAGTAAGACCATTTTTGTAAAATCAAGTACTCAAACAAATTTAAGAAACATGACAACTGTACAAAAAGAGCATTCACATAAAGAAAAGGTTATTAACAATAAACGTCATACATACACAAGTAAAATTCCTACTTGCTCATATTGTGGTATCTATGGACACACACCAAATACTTGTCATATAAGAAACATTAGCATTCCCAAAGGCCATTACATATGGGTCAAGAAAGGCACTAACCCCCAAGGACCCAAAGCACTTTGGGTACCTAATAAAATCTGATTTCAATTTTGCAGGGATGCTCACAAAGTACTTCAAATTTATGGTACTTAGACAGTGGGTGCTCCAAACACATGACGGGAGACATAACAAAATTTTCAGCATTGACCCTTGAATCAAAAGGGCATGTAGTATATGGAGATAATAACAAAGGGAAGATCCTAGGCATTGGAAAAATTGGAAAAACACCTTCTCCAACAATTGAAGATGTTCTTTATGTTGAAGGCCTAAAGCATAATCTGATAAGCATCAGCCAGTTATGTGACAAAGGACACAAGATAGTCTTCAACAAAGAAGAATGCATCATTCAAAATGCAGCAACAAGTGAAATCCAATTTATCGGTAAACGTTTCAAGAATATTTTTATACTTAATTTTGACGATTTATCCTTGAAAATGAAATGTCTTTTGGTAAGCGACAACAATGATGCATGGTTATGGCATAAAAGAATTGCTCATATTCACATGGATCATTTAAACAAACTAGTCAAACATGATCTTGTTGTCGGATTACCAAAATTGAAATTTGTCAAGGATAAATTATGTGACGCATGTCAAAAAGGTAAACAAACGAAAACTTCTTTTAAAGCTATTAATGTTATATCTACTACAAGACCACTTCAATTAATACACATGGATTTGTTTGGTCCATCAAGAACTAAAAGTCTTGGTGGAAATTCATATGGACTAGTTATTGTTGATGACTTTTCAAGGTACACATGGACCTTGTTTTTATCAAACAAAAACGAAGCTTTTAAGGCCTTTAAAAATTATGCAAAGCTAGTCCAAAATGAACAATCATCCACAATTGTATCAATTAGAAGTGATCATGGTAGAGAATTTCAAAATACCCTATTTGAAGAATTCTGTGAAGAAAATGGAATTTTTCACAATTTTTCTGCACCAAGAACACCTCAACAAAATGGGGTTGTTGAGAGAAAGAACAGGTCCTTGATAGAACTTGCAAGATCTATGTTAAGTGATTCAAATCTACCAAAGTATTTTTGGGCAGATGCCGTAAACACGGCATGCTATGTTACTAACAGAGTAAACATTCGGCCAATTCTTAAGAAGACTCCGTATGAACTATACAAAGGTAGAAAGCCCAACATCTCTCACTTCCACATCTTTGGATGCAAGTATTTTGTGCTAAATAATGGAAAAGATAATCTTGGAAAATTCGATGAAAAGGCAGATGAAGGTATATTTATTGGGTATGCATTATCTAGTAAAGCTTTTAGGATCTTTAATAAAAGAACTTTAATTGTAGAAGAATCAATACATGTTACTTTTGATGAAACTAACCCCTCGAAAGAGGACAAAGCTATTTCTTTTGATGATGATGATATTGAAAGTAGTGATCCACGTAAAGAAGATCCAATTGATCAACCGAGTCAAGAAAATGAAGTCGACATGGAAAAGGAAACCAATGAACTCCCAAAGGAATGGAGAACCCATCGATATCATCCGATTGATAACATCATTGGTGATATCAACAAAGGAGTTACAACTAGACTCAAATTGCAAGATGCATGTTTAAACATGGCATTTGTTTCACAAATCGAACCTTCCAAAGTTGGTGAAGCACTAAAAGATGATCAGTGGATACTTGCAATGCAAGAAGAGCTTAACCAATTCGAAAGAAACGAAGTATGGGAACTTGTTCCTAATCCAGGTGACAAACACATCATTGGTACAAAATGGGTATTTAAAAATAAACTTGACGAAAATGGTATAGTTGTTCGCAACAAAGCAAGATTGGTCGCCCAAGGATACAATCAAGAAGAAGGAATCGATTTTGACGAAACATTTGCTCCAGTCGCAAGGTTAGAAGCAATACGGTTACTACTTGCTTATGCCTGTTCTATGAATTTTGAATTATTTCAGATGGATGTGAAAAGCGCATTTCTAAATGGATACATCAATGAAGAAGTATATGTCAAGCAGCCACCCGGCTTTGAAGACTTCAAGAATCCTACACATGTATTCAAACTAAGGAAAGCTCTCTATGGTCTAAAACAAGCACCAAGAGCTTGGTACGACAGATTAAGTGCTTTCCTATGTGAAAGAGGTTTTGAAAAGGGAAAGGTTGACAAGACATTATTTATTAAACGAAATAATGGTCATACCTTGTTGGTCCAAATTTATGTTGACGATATCATATTCGGTTCAACAAACAATGAAATATGTGAAGAATTCTCATTGATGATGCAAGGTGAATTTGAAATGTCCATGATGGGAAAATTAAACTATTTTCTCGGTCTTCACATCAAACAACTCAAACATGGCATCTTCATCAATCAAGCAAAATATTGCAAAGAACTGCTAAAAAGATTTGACATGGAAAAATGCAAGGAGAGTGCAACTCCCATGGGTTCCGGAACATATGTTGATAAAGATGAAACTGGTGCATCTGTAGACATCTCAAAATATCGAGGTATGATTGGATCTTTGTTATATCTAACGGCCAGTCGGCCAGATATCATGTTTAGTGTTTGTCTATGTGCAAGATTTCAAGCAGATCCGAAAGAATCACATCTTGTAGCTGTCAAAAGGATCATGAAATACTTAAAAGGCACCATCAATGTTGGACTATGGTATCCTAAAGGTAGTATCTGTAGTCTCGTTGGATACTCTGATTCAGATTATGCAGGATGTAAAACAGACCGTAAAAGCACAAGCGGCACTTGTCATGTACTGGGAAATGCACTCGTATCTTGGTCATGTAAAAAGCAAGCATGTGTCGCACTTAGTACTGCTGAAGCCGAGTACATAGCAGCAGGAAGTTGTTGCGCACAAATCCTATGGCTCAAGCAACAACTATGTGATTATGGAATTGATCTTGGATGCATTCCGCTACGATGTGACAACACTAGTGCAGTCAATATTTCAAAGAATCCAATCATGCATTCTTGGACCAAACACATTGATATACGACACCACTTTTTGCGCGATCATGTGCTTAAAGGAAATGTTGAAGTAACTTTTGTGGATACTCATAACCAACTTGCGGACATCTTCACTAAACCACTTCCTAAAGACTCCTTTTTCAAAATACGACGCGAACTCGGCATCTTAAGTGAAAGTGATCTTTAAACATAAGGTAAAATGTTATCATCATGTCAAAGGTATGACTTAATTCTTGTCTTCACATGTTTACATGTTATTTGAATTTAGTTGACAATTTGAATTATAATGTTATCAATATGTTAATCCTTGTCTTCACATATTAGAATTTAGTTGACTATGTTTACATGTCGTTTATGTGATTATATGAAGTTTATGTTATGTTCTGCTTGATAAAATCATGTCTGTTTCAAAAATCTGGAAGTCGTAGCCGAATACAATCAGACTGTATTCGAATACAGATGATTCTGGAAAACTGTATTCGATTACCATCATCCTGTATTCGAATACAGGTTCGCAGTTTTCTGTCATATATAAAGCTGTGACAGTCAGTAGCCGACTACACCTCCCTCCTTCCCTGCGAACTCATACTTCTTCTCTGCGAAATTCATCTTCCTCTCTGCGAATCAACCTCACAGAACGGTTTCAGTCACGATTGCATCTCCAAACCCTGTTTTGCTTCAATTAATTGCGAAATCCCTCTTCCACTTCTTCAGTTTTGCGAATTAACGAACCCTAACCCCCAATTCAGATTCGCGACCTCACATTTCCTTCACTTTTTCCTCTCACGACTCAGTTTCAAATCCCTAACCAGTGGCAACGAACACCGAGCCCATTCATTTAGTATTCTACCAATCTCCCAATCTTGTTCAAATCGCACCAACTCAGACCAAGTTGCTGCTCGACCAAAACCCTCGAACAAAATGTCAAGCATCTCCAACACTATTGAAAACGCACGCAAACGTGGACCTCGCACCAAGCATGCAAGCTTGGGTCCTTCCAAGCGACGCACAAAGAGCACCAGCGTCACGGATTTGTCTCGTCTTCTGCATTCTCCTGAAGAAATTACTCGGTTTCGCACACTTTACTCCAACAAGAGGCTCATCATTCCCAAATTCGGTACTTTAGATTCATTCTCTGCTTTTCAATTTCCGGATTTACTTAGGGCTCAACATGTTGAGGACTTTATTGCTTACAAATGTCCGATATATCCTGATTTGGTTCGAGTCTTTTATTGTAATCTTCGTCGTGATGGCAAAATGTTGATTTCGCGTGTCAAAGGAATCACTATTGAACTTGATTCTCATACTATTGGTGACATTTTGAAAATACCTGATCACGGTCAGAAACTCAGTCCGACTAATTTATGCAAATGGCATAATATCTCGAAACATGATGCTTATGCGGCTCTGTGTCGCTTTGACAAACAAACCATAGAACGCAAGCAACTTCAGGCTAGCTCCACCTTTGCAAGACAAAGATTTAGTGTTGGAAACTTAACTGTCGACTTTCGTCTGCTTCATTACTTCTTGAGTTACATTTTGGTTCCTAAGGCCGGTAACTATTCTCAACTCTCTGAGTTTGAACTTCAGATTCTATACTTCATGAATGACGGTCTTCCTCTTAACTGGGCATATTTTGTTAAGTCAGTCATGTTTGTCTCCCGTGAAGCTGTTGGATTGCCCTATGCTAAGGAAGTTTCTCGCATACTTGAACATTTTGGGGTAGATTTTTCTGAGGAGGTTGTGTATACCGTCACTAAGGATAATCTGCTAGATTTGAGTGTTCTTCCTAGCATGAAAATCGTTTGGAGTGAACCGCTGCAAAAATACATCCATCAGAGTGATATCGGTCAGGCATCTGCTAGTGCTCCTACAGATGATGCTGCTGACGACCCTGCATCGGATGATGATCAAGTTTCTAACCGCATGATTATGGATAAACTTGACTCTCTTCAGACCTGCTTCTCCGGATTTACCACTTCGGTCGATGCTCGCTTTCAAGCTCTCGAATCCACCATCGCTACCAATCACGACAGCTTGGTCCACGAGATGTGTATCATCGCCGATAAAATTGATCACCTCCATCTCCCTCCGGATCGTCGCTGATTTGTACTTAGTTTCCTAGGCCTGGTTCGTTTTCGTGTGTTACTAGGATTGACCTTCCTACTATTTTGCTTAAGATGTAATCGTTGCTTCCGTAATCGTTGTATGATCTTTATGACTTTATGATTTTATGACTTTTTGAATCTATGACTTTTATGACTTTATGATTTTATGACTTTATGAATCTATGACTTTTATGATTGTATCTGCTTATTTATCTCCAATATGATCTGTCTTGATTTATGATATGTTCAATCTATTACTTTCCTATTGCTGGTATTCTTCTTTTTGATCATGTCAAAAGGGGGAGAAATTTTGTGTATTTTGTTGCTTGTTGTTGTCCGGTAAAATTTATCTGTAGGTACTCAAACACACATATTGCAAAAATTACGGGGGAGTACAATACGCCTACATTACGGGGGAGTCATCAACAACCACAACAATGGTTTTGTCATAATCAAAAAGGGGGAGAATGTAAAAATACGTTTTTGATTATACACAAAGACCAATGGTGACACAGCAACAAAAAGAAGAATTCCTCAAACATCCCTTGATGAAATTACAAATAAATAGATTATATAAAGGTAAAATAATTCAAGTCATAATTCAAATACAAGAGAACCTTAATTACTTTGCATATGCATAAATAATATTTTCAAAAGTCCAAAATAATATTTTCAAAATATTAGAATCTTTATTTTTGACAAAAATTAATATCGTATTCGAATACAGCAATCTTGTAGTCGAATACAAGATAAAAACATGGCTAAGTCAGAGAGTTGGCCATCTCATCTGTATTCGACTACACAGTGAAAATTTTGAATGATTTTTAACGTTGCAGCAAGTTGTATTCGAATACAGATATCTTGTAGTCGAATACAAGATAAAACATGGCTAAGTCAGAGAGTTGGCCATCTCATCTGTATTCGACTACACAGTGAAATGTTTGAAAAAATTTTAACGTTGCAGCAAGCTGTATTCGAATACAGAAATATGGTAGTCGAATACAAATGGAAGCAATGCAATTTTTCAGCTTTGAATTCAATTTAAAACATTACAATTCTTTCTCAAACCTCTTGGATCAAAGGCCACGAATCTAAAGAGATGTTTGAGGACTATAAATAGGTCATAAATTTATTTTCAAATTACCAATTCAAATTACACAATTTCAAAGACTTTGAACTAAATTTTCTAAATTTTTCTAAGTCTTTTTCAGAAATTCAAGTACTTGCATATCATTTTCATATCCTTAAGGTTCTCAAAAGTACTTGAATAAATCTTGAATTATACTACCTTCATTCTATTCCTATATCCTTATCAAAAACAACAAAGTGTTTGTAAAAGAAAGTTGTGCTTTCTTTAAGTGCTGTATCTAAGATAGTAGTGTTCTATCTTTGAAAGTTTGTTAGAAGATTGTAGCCAAGGTCCCATGGTGAGGACTTGTACATATTCTAACAGATAGTGAAGAAAATCTCTTGTGGTGAGCAAGAGGACTGGACGTACCCTTGGTGATTAGGGGAACCAGGATAAATCTGTTGTGTTCTTTACATTACTGCCATTTACATTATCTTTTACTATCCATAAGTGCAAAAATCAATCACTATAAATCTAAAAACAATCAAAATAACCAAACACCTAATTCACCCCCCTCTTAGGTGCACATCTGATCTTACAGTCCCTAATGAAGTGGTGTTTGATCTCTATGTGTTTAGCTCTAGAATGTAAGATAGGATTTTTGGATAGACAAATGGCAGAAGTGTTATCGCAATAGATGGGAATGTTGGATTCTAGGATGTTGTAGTCTTCAAGTTGATGTTTCATCCAAAGTAGTTGAGAACTGCAGCTAGCTGCTGAAATGTACTCAGCCTCTGCTGTTGACATTGCAATGGTGTTTTGTCTCTTACTTGACCAAGATATTAAGTTGTCACCTAAAAATGTGCAGTTGCCACTGGTGCTTTTTCTTTCAAGTTTATCTCTAGCATAATCAGAATCACAGTATCCACTAAGTTTGTACTTATGAGATTTCGTGTAGAACAAGGTAAGGTTGGTAGTGCCTTTTAGGTATCTAAGGATTCTCTTAACAGCAGTTAAATGTGATTCCCTAGGGTCAGCTTGAAATCTTGCACATACACTAAACATGATGTCAGGTCTGGAAGCGGTAAGGTAAAGTAGGGATCCTATCATTCCTCTATAGATTTTTTTTTTTTTTTGCCTGAATCATCTTTTTCAAGTTAACAAGTAGGGTGCATTGGTGTAGCCATAGGTTTGCAATCACTCATCTTAAACTTCATAAGAAGCTTTTTGGTATATTTGGTTTGATGAATGTATATACCTTTTTGACTTTGTTGAATTTGTATCCCTAAGAAGAACTTAAGTTCTCCCATCATACTCATTTGAAATTCAAGCTGCATCAATTTAGAAAATTCTTGACAAAGAGTGCCATTAGTAGATCCAAAAATAATGTCATCAACTTAAATTTGAATAATAAGAATGTTATCTAAAGAGTGTATTTTCAACTTGTCCTCTTTCAAAGTTATTTTTTAAATAAGAAGTTACCAAGTCTATCATACCACGCCCTAGGTGCTTGTTTTAGACCATACAAGGATTTCCTAAGTTTAAAAACATGATTTGGAAATTCAGAACTTTCAAAACCTGGGTGTTGTTTAACATAAACTTCTTCACTTATATAATAATTTAGAAAATCACTTTTAACAACCATTTGAAATAATGTAATGTTATTATTTGCAGCAAAAGAAAGTAGGATACGAATAACTTCTGACCTGGCCACTGGAGCAAATGTCTCAGTGTAATCAATGCCCTCTTGCTGACTGTAGCCTTGTGCGACAAGTCTTGCCTTAATTCTGACCACTTCACCTTTTTCATTTAGCTTGTTTCTGAAAACCCACTTGGTTCCAATAATGTTCTTCGCTGGTCTAGGTACTAGATCCTAAACATCATTCCTCTTAAATTCTTGAGAACCTGCAAAATACTTATCTAGCTTTGATTTTTATGATCAAGCTTCTTGTTATCACATTAAACATAATATCATAAAATAATTAAATTTAAAGAAAGATATCACCTATATGTTAACAATTTCAATTTCACTATGAAAACCCTCTTAGTTCTTCTTTTGTGGTTTTCAGATTCTGAGTTTGCATATTCTCTGATTAGAGAGTCTGGATGAAGGGATTTGAATTCCCATCCAGGTTTGTAGTCTTCATGAATTTGATTGGAGTGTTCAAAGAAGTCTCCTGATTCTGACTTTTAATCTGCCACTTCTGTTTCTGCTGATGTATCGGGTTTCTCTGATGGTAATTCTGATTCTTATGGTAGTTCCAATTCTGTTGATATGTGTGATTTCTATGCCAGTTTTGAGTATGTTGATACTCCAAATATTTCTGATGTTTCTGATTCATCGTATGGTTCTGGTTCTGATAAGTATTGTGTTGACCATTCCTTCTTCCAACAGAGTCAGTTGGCTTCTGTTTGGTAAAGCTTGGAACATAGACCTTTTTGCCTTCATATATTGCAAGCATCCATTGACCAGGCACCATGACTGGTGTGTCAATTTGATTGCTTAAAACATCTGCAACATAAACAATTTTATCTTTTGGTACCCAAATTTGGTTGGGTCCTGGTTTGTTAGATTTTAAAGATTTCTTGTGTTTCCATGTGGTTAGCATAGGACAAGATATTTTATTGTGACCTTTCTTATAGCAAATAATACATAAATCATCAGAGGGAATAATCTTAGATTCAATTACTTTTTCTTGAAATCCTATTCATCTTTTACCATTCCTACTAACCCCATAAATCATAGATGCATACTTGCTTCTTTCCATACCATTATCAATAAAATCTTGAAATACTTCTTCATGTTTATCAGAGTTACATGTGGTATTTTCAATTGATGTTGAACTATAATTACTTTTCAGAGTTAGATTTTCAGCCTTATGTGCAGCAATATCAGTTTTCAGATTTGCATTTTCTGTTTTAAGTTCAATAATATCAGTTTTTAGAGTTGCATTATCTGTTGTAAGTTCAGTAATATCAGTTTTCATATTTGCATTCTCTTTTTTAAGTTTAGTAATATCAGTTTTCAGATTTGTATTTTCTGTTTTAAATTCAGTACTTTCATTCTTTAAAACATTAACATTTTCAATTAGATTTGTATTTTCTTTCCTAAGTATTTTTAGTTTTAAAGATAATTTGTGATTAATATTTAAAAAATCATTTATAGCAGTAATTAAATCAGATCGAGTAAATTCAGAAAATACCTCACTTTCTTCATCTGTTGATTCACTTTCAGAGTCAGAATCTGTGTTGGATCCAGAGGTAGAGTTGGTATGAGCCATCATACCCAAATCTACTTGTTCATTGTCAGAGGATTCCTCAGATATATCCCATGTAGCCATCATACTCTTCTTCTTGGGTATGAAATCTTTCCTTTGGTGTTTCTCTTTCTCCATATTTGGACATTCTGACTTGATATGTCCAGGTTCATCATTTCCTCTGTTAGATTGCTTGGAATATCTTTGGCGAAATTTCTTCTTTCTGTTCTGCCACATCTTCTGAACTTTTCTGCATATATACGCCAGTTCCTCTTCCTCTGAGTCTTCATTCTGATCATCTAAATCATCATCCTCTGATTCTGCTGTTGCCTTTAGAACCTTCTTCTGCTTAGATTTCAAGGCTAGAGTTTTGTTCTTCTTCTTGGGCTCCTCTTCTTCAAGCTCAATTTTATGTGATCTAAGAGAGCTGATTAATTCTTCCAGCTTTAGAGTATTCAGATCCTTTGCTTCCTGAATGGCAGTGATCTTAGGTCTCCACTTACTTGTCAGACTCCTAAGAATTTTCTTCACATGATCAGCAGTAGTATAACTCTTCTCAAGTATCTTTAATCCTGATACCAGGGTCTGGAATCTGGAAAACATTGTTTCAATGTCTTCATCTTCTTCCATCTTGAACAACTCATACTTTTTGACTAGGAGGTTGACCTTTGCTTCTTGAACTTGCTTGCTTCCTTCATAGGTTAGAATCAGACTATCATAAATACTTTTTGTTGTCTCTTTGTTGGTGCACTTGTCAAACTCCTTGAAGGTGATTGCATTTATCATGAATGTTCTGGACTTATGATGCATCTTGTACATCTTCTTCTGATCATCATTCATCTCCTTTCTTGGAATTTCAATACCATCAGTATTCTTCGGAGCAATATAGCCATCTTCCACCAAGTCCCAAAGTTCAGGATCTTGTGAAATATAGAAACTTCTCAGCCTGTCTTTCCAATACTCAAAACGTTCTCCATCAAACAGAGGTGGTCTGTTGATATTTCCTCCAGCAGCTTCTTCATTGAATCCTGACATATTGAACCCTTGGATCTTTTCTCAAACACTGTAAAGTGCTCAACCTTGAGACCGAGCTCAGATGCCAATTGAAGGTGCGAACATGAGAAGGGGGGGTTGAATTGTGTTTGCACAAAGTTGATACCTTTTTAATAATTTATAAATAATTAAAAATTAGTTTGGATTTGGTTACTTACTTGGAGTAGAAGCAATCGAATTTAGAAGCAGCAAGCAATGAAAGCATAAATAATTTGACGCGTAGAGTTATCCTGGTTCACCACTAACTTGGCTACATCCAGTCCCCTCATTCAGAAGGCTTTAATCCACTAATTCAAAAACCTTGAATTACAAAGCACCTGACCCTCCAAGCCAGTCTTCCCAAACAGCTTGACAACCCCAGACTTTTGAGGAACTAACCACCTTGACCCTACAAGCCAAGTCTTCTCCTAACAACCTGACGACCCCAGATTGAAGAAGGAACTAAACCACTATCGGGTTGGATACAAGAGATTGAAACTTGAGTAGTTGCTTCTAACAAAGCTGATAATAACAATAACTCTCACACTTTAAGAAAAGAACACTCAAAAAATATTTCTAGCCTGAACAAGTGTTTCTCTCTTTGAACTCTAAGATGAATTTGGAATCTTGAGCTTGAGTTCTTCTACTTTTTGATGATTTTCTCCTTCAGCCTTGAGTGTCTATTTATAGTGAAAATTTGGGCTTCAATTTAGTCCTTATTTAATTCTGAATTGTATCTTGTTTAGATTGAGTTTGTAAATTCTTCAAATTGATTCTGTTCCTATTTTGTGTAGATTGACTTTGTAAATTCTTCAGAATGATTCTGTTCCTATTTTGTGTAGATTGACTTTGTAAATTCTTCAAATCAAATATTCTTCAAATCTTCATTAAATGTTGATCAAATATTCTTCAAATCTTCTTCAAATCTTCTTCAAATATTCTTCAAATCTTTTTCAAATATTCTTCAAATCTTCTTCAAATATTCTTCAAATCTTCTTCAAATATTTTTCAAATTTTCTTCAAATATAAATATGAATCAAATCTTATTTTAGATTTTTCATCCATTATAAATTTGAATCAAATCTTATTTTAGATTTTCTTCAATTATAAATTTGAATCAAATCTTATTTTAGATTTTCATCAATTATAATTTGGAATCAAATCTTATTTTAGATTTTCTTCAAAAACATGAATCTTCTTTCATACTCTTTGAAGTCAAATATACTATTCTCATAAAATACTTTTGTTAACTTCAAAACTCTAAATGTAAAACCAACTTGGTTCCAACAGATTAATGATGTTATAAATTTGTGATGAGAATATTGAAGAGTGATGACTAAAGATGATGCTCTTAATGGAGTAGTCTAGGCTAACGAGGGGAGAAAATAGATGTTGAGAATATTTGAAGTTGATGTGAATTTTTGAGGTGGAGATTATTTTGTCATCATATAGGTAGGGTCTGACAAGCCTAGTGATTTCGGGGAAGTACAACTGAATGAGCCTAATCATGGCGGTCTACTGTTGAGCCTTAAGGCAAGATTGTTAGACCTTGGAGGTATTCAGGTGCGGAATTCCTAGGTGACTTGGGGGTAGCACTCCAAATATCGGGAGCTACCATGCAACACACGTTTACCTCGACTGTCGCGTATATGCGTCTCGGGTTGAGTTGAGGGGATCTATGAGGATAGAGCCAATTTGAATTGTTCGTCCACTCGAGTGGTGGCATAGTATCAAACGCTCTAACCAAGTACTTCAGAGTTAGAATGGTACCACATTGTGAAGTAAAGTCTAAGCTCATGAATATCATTGCATTTTCTTGTGATTATTTTGTTGTGATTGATATGTATCGTGCAATAATAATTTCTTAGATGATTGATGTTATAGTGAAATGTATTGATTTTCCTTGAGTGATTTTGACATTATAATGTGATTTTTTTCCTTGAAGAATGTTTGTGTAATGATACAGTCTATTTACGATTAACTGTGTGTTCTTCTTACTTATATTATAATATCAACATTATTTCGAAACTCACCTCCTTCGTTGTTTGTGTTTGATTGGCTTGTCCCTGCGTTTGCGAAATCGTAGTTATTACAGGTTAATGAGTCTTAAAGTTTAAGTTTGGGAGAAACTCCACTTTGATAGGTGATACCGGGAATAAGAGTTGTAATTTGTATTTTACTTTTACTTATTTAATTAGAAACGACTTTTTGTATGAAAACCTTATAAGTACTAATATGTTTTTGGAATTAAATTAAGAAATTATAGTTAAGTCAAATTCATTGAGATTGCACTGTTTTAATTGAGGAATAAAGTTGCAACTGAAAACTTAATCTACTAAAAAATATCGTGCAAGCCGATGTAAATATAGATACCTAGAAAGAATTGGTAGTTTGGGAGGGAGACACACCCCACCTTAAATAGCCAAAATAAATTCTATGTAACTTTTGAAGAATTTATATTGTGCATTCATTCTTCTATGCTCCATAAAGAAACCCCGTTTACTGCTCGAGCATGTTGGCTCCTGCAAATTATTGACAAAATTAATCAATATAAAAAATCATTAGCATGAATAATGTGAGCGACGGTGGTATAGTCTCAGATAATAAATTAATGATAGCTATTTACCACCGCAACATAACACCATACGAAATTATCATTTACACAAATAGTATTATGTCTCGATAGGTGCATTATGTCTCCTATTAGTGTAAAATCATATTCAAAGCAACAAAAAATTTGCAAATAGCAATCGTAGTTTCAAATCAACTAAATATAATGTATTTCAAAATGTAAAAATCTCTGAAATCAATCACGCGCATAAAACATAGTCATAATTTAACTATGCTAATACATATGGCAGATAACAAAAGAAATTTAAAAAACTCGCCTTTTATTTTCAAGAATATTTTTCACCTCTTTTCCTTTCTTGATAAAGATACTATGAACAAGAAACCAAGTATGTTTCACCACAAATCAAGCTACGGTAATTGTAATGAGTATCAGATTGCTAATTGCAAAATAAATAATTCAGATAATATAAAACAGAACAAAATAATGAAATTTGGAGTTAAATATTTAACGGGACTTTGGGATATTAAAAAGTTTACCAATAAAGAGGAGAAAGATAATTTAGGCGGCTTCCGAGGAATGGCAGTGCAAGTTATCTCTATTTTCATTTTCAATATATGTAAGAAATACATTTATTACTATTTACATATAAAGAATAAAAGAAAAAAAATTCAACAAAGTATGAAAGAGATAATATGAAGAAAAAAATAGAGTAGGTGTATATAATCCATGTGTTCCTTTTTTCATGTAGTATTCATATAAGATAGAACCTGCTAGCAAATGGACCACAAATAAGTTGTCATCGAACAGCTAAAAAATGACGTATCCATTAAAATAAATAAAAAGTTGTCATGCAAAGGTCTTTAAAATAGAAATATATGAAAACAGATCATATACTTCCATAATCTAAAAAATTTCGGGTACAAAGTTGAATAGATGTGTAGTTTGTTCCGTTCAGAAACATTGACGACCTTAAAAACCTTCAATCATATTATATTCAACCTATATAATTTTTCACCTGTCGGTTAATAATCAACAAACTATTATTTCGTGCATGTGTGTCTTGCCCTATACTCTCATCAGAAATCTATAACAAATTAGAAGTTTGGTTAAACCTTTCACTCAAAATTTTTTACAACAACCCTTCGGTTTCTAACTTAAGAGTGAAGGTCATTCATAGTGATAGAAACCATATTATTGTAATTGGTGTTCAATTTTTTAATGTCATCTCACCTTTTGACGACAATTGAAACACGAGTAACAAAACCACACTAGTTAATAGGAGTGGTGGCAACAATTGTTGTGGCTATTTTGGCGTAGCAGAGACCCGACGCTACACAAAACGTTGCGGTGGAGAGTATTAGTGTTGCTCCCAAATCGTTGCGTGCAGTAGAAGAAACGCTGAGCAATTGGGGAGGAGAGTGCAACATAAGGCAAGTAGAAAGGAAAAAAGAGCCCTCATTAGTATTTTGAATAGAAAAACGTGCACTCATTTTTAATCTTCAAAAGATACAAATTTCCTCACTTTGAATCGTGAAAGGTAGATATACCCTTAGACTTTAGGTATTTTTGGATCATCTCCTATTATCTTTCGACCTATCTTTAGTGAGCTACCAAGTGATTTTGTGAGAGATTAAGAGTTCTTTTGGAGTAGTAACCAAGAGGAAAAAGTTAGAGCTTGGTCTTGTGAAGCTAGTGGTGTTCTTGAATTGGTGAGTTCCACTTTCCTTCTCATTTTCTTATGCTAGTTTGAATCACCATGGGAGATGGGTAAACTTCCAACTTTATTCTTCAGAAATCAATTGATCTCCATGATTTTGATAGATTCAAAATGGGGGGGGGGGGGGGGG
>JBBPBP010000001.1:68359990-68382905 GCA_037974735.1 Cicer chorassanicum
AAAAAAAAAAAAAAGAGTTATGGCAAATTTGAGAACATTTGTGGTTGTGTGAAAAATTTTGAGAAAAATAATTTAAGACGTTTCAAATGATTGTTAGTGAATTCTATGAGAAATTTAAGGGATGTTAATTTCTAAAATATGTTTTTATATGTTGAAAGTGTGTATTGTGAATAATAGTACTATTAGTCCTTACTCGTTGTAAACTCTTTTAGTAAAATATACTCTAAGGAGGTTAGGAGTAAGAAAAAGATTTGTAAGGTAGTTAAAGTCTCAGGAACTAATTTGACTAAGTCAAACACTATTTGATTGAAGGCGCTGACACGAGCGATATTTTCGTTGTGTTTGACATAATTGTTGTTGTGAAAGAGTCAGAGTATGCTCATGCATTTACGTAATGATTGTTGTGAAAGAGTTAGAGTATGCCTATGCATTTCATTGTTAGTGGTGACCGTGATGGGCCACGATGTTAGTGGTGACCGCGATGGGTCACGGGATGGTTCCATGAGTTGATTGGTCCATCTTATCCTTACGAGGATTTTCAGTCGTGTAGGTCTGTGATAGACTGCACTATGGTAAATCGAGCTGATCTATGATAGGTGACACCTCGATAATTAGTACTAGTATGTGAGAGACTGTACATTTATGATTTATGCCCCTCGATGAGGGTTTGGGAATTTTGGAATCATGTGCACTAACATATAAGCATTGCATTAGGGTGCTTGGCACACGAATCATGTTTGTTATGATATGATATATGTATATACATGCTCTGTTATTGTTTGTTATCATGTCATTATTGCTAAGTGTTTATTGTTTGTCTTCATGACATAATTGTTAAATAGTCATTTTTAATTTCGGTTGGTGACCGTTTACATTATTGTGGAAATTGGGTTTTGCCCTCAGATGATACCCGAGTTTGTTTTACCGATTGTTACCTTGACGACGGAAACATTTTTAGACTTTCCTAACTGGCACTCGCCGACTGCTTGGGCATACAACCACATCACAAGCAGGGCTTTATATACAGGGAGAGTGGTGAGGACAAGTAGGAAAGCTAGGGCAATATTTCATGTGGAGCTCACTCACGAGAAGATCGACTATCCTGTACCCCTCAGGATTGGTACTCGAGGAGAATGGAGCGTGGGAAGATGTAGAGGATGCCTCAATTAGAGGTGAGACGGAGGCCACCGTAGGAGGGGATGCAGTGCTTGGACTGAGGGCTGGCGAGAAGGATATGGGGTTGATGCTAGTGGGAGAAGATATTGCAGAACCGTCTAGGCTGGTCGGGGACCAAGGTTTTGTTGATGGATCGCATGTACCTTGGTTGGTGCCACCTCAGGTTGAGTCAGAGCTTCCACTTCCGGTGAATGATCCTCTATCGACTGTCATTGAGGTAGTGAACTGTTTTGAGATTCCAGCACTGCCGAAGCCACCTATCTCGTGGGTGGACCTGACCTCTGAGGAGACTGATCCCTCTATGGTTGATGAGGATGAGGAAGTTACTTCGAGGAGAGATACTGCATCAAAAGGAACTTGTGTAGTGTATGGAGGTCACCCTTGTTACTGTAGTTGTTAGTGGATGATCAGATTAGTTTTTCTGTTGTATAGGGCCTTAGTGTTTTTCTTTTGGTGGTTGTACTTATTTTGTTTTGGGGTAATTGTATCTATGACATACTTTAACAGTTGACTTTATGGTGGGTCCGTGTTCCATTTTTTTGACGTGACCATGCGGGGATAGCATTCTTGAAGCAGTACTTCTGTGCAGGCGTCTGCCGAGAATACCCCAAGGGTATGAGCAATGTCTGATAGGTCTCATAGCCCCAGTGTATTTTCTATTTGTATAATTTGGGTTATTGTCCGAAAAACTATCTTAGCTTGTTTGTATATATGATGTAATTATTTATGACTCTTGTCGTTTTGTGTTACGACGTATTATTTTATTAAGTTGTTTTAAAAATAAAATAAAATGAACTCGCGTTGTTAAAAATCGGGGTGTTACACTTATAAAGTGTTTAATAGGGAAACTCATATTGTGGAAGAATCCATACATTTTAAATTTGATGACAAACAACTTGACCTTGAAAAGTCAAAGCAAGATGATGATAATGCACGTTTACCAAAACCAGAAGAAGCAGATGCAGACAAGCCAAAAGAACTTGAAAAATCATAGGATACAAGCAAATCAGAAGAAT
This sequence comes from Cicer chorassanicum, assembly GCA_037974735.1. Taxonomy (NCBI): domain Eukaryota; kingdom Viridiplantae; phylum Streptophyta; class Magnoliopsida; order Fabales; family Fabaceae; genus Cicer; species Cicer chorassanicum. Next base: position 68,362,183 of record JBBPBP010000001.1, read on the forward strand.
ATGATAAATCTTCAAAGGATGAATATGATGAAGTCCAAAACAATCATGATAATTCAAAAGGAAGATCTGGATGGAAGTACAAGTCATCTCATCATGAAACTCTAGTAATTGGAAGTGCAAGTGATCCTTTAAGGACCAAATCATCACTAAAAGATACCACTTTGTTTAGCTTACTCTCATCAATTGAGCCTACCTCTATTGATGAAGCATTGGCGGATGATGGATGGATTCTTGCAATGCAAGAAGAGTTAAATGAATTTAAGAGGAATGATGTTTAGGATCTAGTACCTAGACCAAAGAAGAACATTATTGGAACCAACTGGGTTTTTAGAAACAAGCTAAATGAAATGGTGAAGTGGTCAGAAACAAGGCAAGACTTGTCCCACAAGGCTACAGTCAACAAGAGGGCATTGACTACAATGAGACATTTGCTCTAGTAGCCAGGTTAGAAGCTATTCGTATCCTACTTTCTTTTGCTGCAAACAATAACATTACATTATTTCAAATGGATGCTAAAAATGCTTTTCTAAATGGTTATATAAGTGAAGAAGTCTATGTTAAACAACCCCCAGGTTTTGAAAGTTCTGAATTTCCAAATCATGTTTTTAAACTTAGGAAATCTCTGTATGGTATAAAACAAACACCTAGGGCATGGTATGATAGACTTAGTAACTTCTTGCTTAAAAATAACTTTGAAAGAGGACAAGTAGATAATACACTTTTTAGAAAATCAATAGGAGTTGACATTCTTATTATTCAAATTTATGTTGATGACATTATTTTCGGATCTACTAATGGCACTTTTTGTCAAGAATTTTCTAAATTGATGCAGCTTGAATTTCAAATGAGTATGATGGGAGAACTTAAGTTCTTCTTAGGGATACAAATTCAACAAAGTCAAAAAGGTATATACATTCATCAAACTAAATATACAAAAGAGCTTCTTAGGAAGTTTAAGATAAATGATTGTAAATCTATGTCTACACCAATGCACTATACTTGTTCACTTGAAAAAGATGATTCAAGTGAAAAAGTTGACCAAAAAACCTATAGAGGAATGATAGGATCCCTACTTTACCTTACCGCTTCCAGACCTAACATCATGTTTAGTGTATGTGTATGTGCAAGATTTCAAGCTGACCCTAGGAAATCACATTTAACTGATGTTAAGAGAATCCTTATATACCTAAAAGGCACTACTAACCTTACCTTGTTCTACAAGAAATATCCTAAGTACAAACTGAGTGGATACTGTGATTCTGATTATGCTGGAGAAAAACTTGAGAGAAAGAGCACTAGTGGCAACTGCACCTTTCTAGGTGACAACTTAGTATCTTGGTCAGGTAAGAGATAAAACACCATTGCAATGTCAACAATAGAGACAAAGTACATTTCAGCAGCTGGCTACAGTTCTCAACTACTTTGGAAGAAACATCAACTTAAAGACTACAAAATCCTAGAATCCAACATTGCCATTTATTGTGATAACACTTCTACCATTTGTCTAACCAAAAACCCTATCTTACATTCTAGAGCTAAACACATAGAGATCAAACACCACTTCATTGGAGACTTTGTTTAAAAAGGGGTACTAAACATTTAGTTTGTAGACACTGAACACCAATGGGCTTACATGTTTCACTAAACCACTACCTAAAGATAGGTTTGACTTCATCAAGAAAAACCTATACCTTACCTTCATACCTGATTGATGTTGTGATAACTTCAAAGTAGTTTAGCTTTACATTAGTTTTTATATTTTCTTGTAATATGTTATATTCATGTTATTAAAAAAAATGAAAAAAGAAGAACGAAAGAAAATTGAATTAAAAAAATTTGAAAAAAACACTTCTTTTTGTCTAATGACAAAAGTGAAGGTGCAAACACGAGAAGGAGGGTTGAATTGTGTTTGTCAAAGTTGATAACTTTTTGCTAAATTGATGATGGCTGATTGGTTTTTATGAATTACTTGGGGTAGAAGCAATCGGATTCAGAGGCAACAAATAATAAAAGCAAAAATAATTGGACACATAGATTTATCCTAGTTCACCACTAACTTGGCTACATCCAGTCCCCTCATTCAGAAGGCTTTAATCCACTAATTCAAATACCTTGAATTACAAAACACCTGACCCTAGTCAGTCTTCCCAAATAGTCTGACAACCCCAGACTTTTGAGGAACTAACCACCTTGACCCTACAAGCCAAGTCTTTTCCTAACAACCTGACAACCCCAGATTGAAGAAGGAACTAAACTACTATCGGGTAGGGTACAAAAGATTGGAACTTGAGTGCTTGCTTCTAGCAAAGCTGATAATAATAATAACTCTCACACTATAAGTAAAGAACACATAAAATATTTCTCTCTTTGAACTCTAAGACTACTCTTTTTTTGCTTTTTGATGATTTTCATCTTCAACCTTGAGTATCTATTTATAATTAGAATTTGGGCTTCAATTTAGTCCTTGTTTAATTTTGAATTGTATTTTGTTCAGATTGCGTTTGTAAATTCTTCAAATTGATTCTATTCCTTTTTTGTTTAGATTGAGATTGTAAATTTTTCATATTGATTATGTTCGTATTTTGTTCAGATTCATAACTTGCGTTTGTAAATTCTTCAGATTGATTATGTTCATATTTTGTTGTAGATAAACCTTGATCAAATCTTCTACAAATGTAGATTAAATCTTCTTCAAATCTTGCTCAAATCTTCTTCAAATTTTGATCAAATCTTCTTCAAATCTTAATTAAATCTTCTTCAAATCTTGACCATATTTTCTTTTCAACTTGGTCAAAGATTTCCTTCAACTATAAATTTGAATAAAATCTTATTTTAGATTTTCATCAATTATAATTTTGAATCAAATCTTATTTTAGATTTTCTTCAATTATAAATTTGAATCAAATCTTATTTTAGATTTTCATCAATTATAATTTTAAATCAAATCTTATTTTAGATTTTCTTCAATTATAAATTTGAATCAAATCTTATTTTAGATTTTCTTCAAAAACATGAAATTTCTTTCATACTCTTTGAAGTCAAATATATTGCTCTCATAAAATACTTTTGTTAACATCAAAATTCTAAATGTAAAACCTACTTGGTTCCAACAAAAAGGGGGAGAAAAATGTTTGATAAAGTGGGGAGAAAATGATACTTAGACTTAGGGGGAGCCCTAAGTTAGGGGATTCAAAGAAATATAAAGAAAATTTGTTATCAAAAATACAAGTTTTGTCATCATAAAAAAGGGGGAGATTGTTGGAACCAAGTTGATTTTATACATAGAGTTTTTATGATAACAAAAGTAATTTATGAGAATAATATATTTGACTTCAAAGAGTATAAAAGAAGATATGGTCAATATTTGTAGAAGATTTGAAGAAGATTTCATCAAGATTTATTACAACAAAATTTGAACAAAATCAATCTGAAGAATTTACAAACGCAATCTGAAAAAAATACTATTCAGAATTAAACAAGGACTGAATTGAAGCCCAAGTTTTAACTATAAATAGATACTCAAGGCTGGAGAAGAAAATCATGGAAAAGCATAAAAAAGTAGTCTTAGAGTTCAAAGAGAGAAACACTTTTTCGAATGAGAAATATTCTCTGAGTGTTCTTTTCTTAGAGTGTGAGAGTTATTATTATTATCAGCTTTGTTAGAAACAAACACTTAAAGTTCCAATCTTTTGTATCCAACCCGATAGTGGTTTAGTTCCTTCTTCAATCTGGGGTTGTCAGGTTGTTAGGAGAAGACTTGGCTTGTAGGGTCAAGGTGAGTCTGGGGTTATTAGGCTGTTTGGGAAGACTGACTTGGAGGGTTAGGTGCTTTGTAATTCAAGGTATTTGAATTTGTGGATTAAAGCCTTCTGAATGAGGGGACTGGATGTAGCCAAGTTAATGGCGAACCAGGATAAATCTATGTGTCAAATTATTGATACTTTCATTGCTTGTTGCCTCTGAATCCGATTGCCTCTACTCCAAGTAAGTCACCAAAACCGAACTAGGTTTTTGTTTATTTAAAAATTATCAAAAAGTTATCAACTTTGGAAAACAAAATTCAACCCCTATTCTTGTGTTTGCACCTTCCAGCCACTGTGGAGCAACAAGTGCCTGTTGTACAGTGGTAGGTTCTATGTGTGTGAGAGTAGAGTGCATTTTTAGCTTGACAATGCAATTCTAAAATTATAAAATCTGATCCTTGACCGTCTAAATTTATCCATTTCATCTTAAGATACAATACAAGGTCTTATTCATCATTGACTCTAACCATCTTAGTAATATCACTAATGAAAACTCTTCTAATAATAACACAACGTTTTTTGTAAATCTTCAAACACTTCCATCCATAACATGAATTATTTATCAGTTGCCTACCTCAACTACCTCAATTATACAAGTTTTAGGCGTCACTTGGTCCTCTATCCAACCTTATGGATTTTAAATTGTTGACTTAAAGATTAACCATCTCAGGGTGCCTAACCAAATCTCAAATAATCCCTCTGACCTATCAAACTATTAACACTCTCCTAGTAATTACCATCCTTTAATAGACTCTCAATGCTTACATTGCTACAATTTCTAAGTATTCTTACACTTTGTACTTACAATTCCACTTAATAGTAACATGCGGTTCAATACATCAAGGCTTAACTCCTTATGTTTACCCGAACATCACTCAAAATTCACACTTACGCGTCAATAGTTTCATCTAAAATCACTATCCATACTTATTATCTCCTAACCCACACAAAGATTTGTCACTTACCAACAAAATATATAGTCTCACTCCTATAATCGTCATGAGATTCATACTTAACAATCTAAGTCGCGAATCTAGTTTAACTCGAATGCTCGACCTTACTCCTCAAGGTATCGACTATTCCTCAAAGCGTCCTTTATCTAACCAAGGTAGTATTCACCCCTAATGTGTAGCGCGCCTTAACTTCAATACAAGCCTCCTTCGTTGACACCTAAGCACCAAATGCTATTCCAAATGGAAGCCTCGTCTTCTCAACAATTCCATGGTGTTCACATTTCTTTGACAATTATCAAACATCACCCAGTCTCGTCCTAAAATCTACCAGGAAAGCATCTAATACTTTTCTTAAAAAAAAAAATTCTCTACTTAGATCTTTACTTGAAATCCCCTATCAATCTAACGTTAATCCATCCATACCCATCATCTTCGAGTTAACACCAATAACATAGCCTCTGTATCCTAGGAACCACTTCATAAATCCCATGCCATCATGATTCGCTTCAACCATGTCTTTCCTAGATCGATACCTTTAAGGAATTTAGAGACACTCGTCGACCAAAGTCAACTAATGTTCTATGTTTTAACTACTCTTCCAACTAAAGTGCTACAAGGCACGCTCTTTCGTATAAGAAACAATAAACTACTTAAGCATATCATGCTTGACCCAAGACAACAAAACACAAAGTACACATGGACTCTAGTTACTTGATACCCCTTAACTCGACTCTTGATCAACTTAGGATACCTAAATCACATCTCCAAAGAACTCTAAACCGGGCTCTGATACCACAATGTAACACCCCGATTTTTAACAGCGCATGTGTATTTTTTTTTCAAAAATAAATTGATAAAATACCATGTCGTAACACAACGACAAAAGTCATAAATGATTACATCATAATATACAACTGGCAAAAACAGCTTGTTTCAAATACATAAGTTCCATTGCGACAATAACATTGAAATAAGAAAAGGAAAATAAATAAAATTCTTAAATAAAACCCTAAGCTGATCATTAATCTAACTGAGGGTGATTGGGTACTGAGGGTCCACGAGCGGCATCAAGCCTCACTACTTTCAATTACAAATCCAAAATCATCGCTATGCCACGTCTTCGACGTCGTTGCAATTACAGCACGACTCAAAACTCCAATAACCTGGGGGGTAAGCCCGGTCCACAATAATGTAAAGGGTCACTAACCGAAATTAACAAATAACATTTAGCAAAAATCATATATTTCAAATGCCCAAAAGAACCTTTCATCTTAGCATACTTATCGAAAGGGTTTTCATATGTCAAAAATGCATAAACAATGTTTGAAAATGAAGTTTTTGACAAATTGCACTGTCGTATTTGAATACAGCATATCGTAACCGAATACAACAAGACAAGTCAGTAGCAAAACTGAACATCTGTATTCGAATATGACAGGATGTAGCCGAATACGACAGGACAAGTCAGTAGCAAAGCTGAACATCTGTATTCGAGTACAACAAGATGTAGCCGAATACGACAGGACAAGTCAGTAGCAAAATTCACTCATTTGTATTGGAATACGAGGTTTCGTATTCGAATACGATGTTAAAATTTCAAATAAAAATTGAACGTTACAAATGTGTATTCGACTGCACACTAGCTGTAGCCGAATACACCTGCGAAATAATGTAGGTTTTCAGTTTTGAAAAGGTTCCGAATCATTCAACACTCACGATATAAAGACAAGCAATAGCATTTAGCAATCACGGCATAATATCAAACCACAACAGATAAGATGGACAAACTATCACATGGAACCACCCCGTGGCCTATCATGGTCACCACTTAACTTTGTGGCCCATCACGGTCACCACTTAATACCGTGGCCCATCGCAGTCACCACTGACACTGTGGCCCATCACGGTCACCACAAGATATGAAACGCATGAGCATACTCTGACTCTTTTCAGCATAATCATTAAGTTAATGTAACTATTAAAAGATTCCCCATTTTTAATACTCATTTAACACTAACGATTTTTCAAACTTATCACATAGCATACTCAAAACATATATATATGAATATATACATATATTAAACATATATCAAACTCTAACAAAATATTTTTTTGGTACTTAATTCACAAAATCCGATAAAATTGGGTTAAATGCCTCAGAAATTCAACACAAAATATACTAAAATTGCATAAATTAGAATTTAAAAATTAAGGGTCTTACACAAATGATCCCTTGAAAACCAGATCTACTCTCAAGGAGACATCTCAATTTGGCTGCAATTTGAAATTGAACCTACATCCATAGACGAAGAACTATCAGATGATGGAAACATACTAGCTATGCTAGAAGAGCTTAACCAATTCAAAATGAATGACATACAAGATCTAGGCCCCATGGCTATAAAAAAGAAGCCAATCGGAACCAAATGAGTTTTCAGAAACAAACTTAATGAAAAATGTGAAGTCGTTAAAAACAAAGTTAGACTTGTATCCCAAGGTTATAGTCAATAGGAAGGTATTGACTACATTGAAACTTTTGCCTCGGTGGCAAGGTTTGAGACTATCAGAATTTTACTTTCATTTGCAGTATTTAATAAAATCACCTTATAATAAATTGATGTGAAAAATGTTTTGTTAAATGGTTAAATAAATAATGAATATTTGTCAAACAACCTTCTGGATTTGAAGACAATGAATTTTCAGACCATGTCTTCAAACTAAAGAAATCTTTATACGGTTTAAAATAGGTTTCAATAGCTTTGTATGAAAGACTAAGCAAACTTTTTTTAGAAAATAATTTTGAAAGAGGTCAAGTTGACACTACTTTATTTAGAAATTCATCTAAGAATGACCTTCTCATTGTACAGATTGATGATATTATTTTTAGTTTTACAAACAACAATCTTTACCAAGAATTTTCTAAATTAACGCAGAATCAATTTGAGTTGAATATGATGGGAGAATTGAAATTCTTTCTGAGAATAAAAATTCTTCAAAACCCAGAGAATGTACTCATTCACCAAACCAAATACACCGGAGAAGTGCTTAAAAAGTTTAAAATGGATGATTGTAAACCAATTTTTTAAAAATTCTTTTGTAGCGAATCATTTATTAAGAAAAATAAATAAGCTTAACACAAAAGGATAAAAAGAAATAATAATAACTTGGTCCAGAGCATCTACCATTATACCTACAATGATTGGGCATACCATTGCTATCCTAAATGGAAAAGGGCATTTACCTATTTATATAACAATTTCGTATGGTAGGCCACACCTATGCATCCAACCTGTTCTCGTGACAAGGATGAGTCAGGTAAAAAGGTAAATCAAACGGTATACATTGAAATGATAGGTTGCCTCCTTTATTTAACCACCTATAGGCCTAATATTTTGTTTAGTGTATGTGGGCTAGATTTCAGTTAGACCCTAAGAAATCCCACTTAACAGCTATCAAGAGGATCTTTAGATATCTAAAAGACACTACTAACCTTGGTATGTATTATAAGCAATCCTATGAGTACAAGGTTGTAAGTTTTTCTGATGCTGATTATAATAGAAATAGGCTAGAAAAAAGAGAACCAGTGGAAACTACAAATTCCTTGATAAAATATGATCTCTTGGTCAAACAAAAGACAAAGCATTATTGCTCTGTCTACAGTAGAAGTATAGTGGATGAAGCATCAACTTGAAGATTTCAAAATTTATGAGAGTAATAATCCTATCTTTTGTGATAACACTTCAGCCTTATGTTTAACCAAAAAATTTATTCTACATTCTGGGCAAAATATATAGAGATTAAACATCACTTTATTAGGGATTATGTTCATAAATGTATTTTAGACATAAAATTTAACGACACAGATCATTAGTAGATTGATATTTCCACAAAACCCCTTGTAGAGAACAACTTCAATCTTATAAAGAAACTTCTAAAAGTTTTGTTTATCAAAGAATGATGTTTAAATCCTATATATGTCTTGCCTTTATAAAACAAAGTGAATGGTTAAAAATACGATTGCTCTACCTTTGATTACATTGAATTTATTTGTGCATATGGTTTATTTAAATTCAATTAATCATGAATGTGTAACATTTTATTTTTTAAGGTGTGATACTTTGACAAGTGTCTCACACGTGCATTTTTTTAAAAAACTCAACCATTTTGGCTCTTTGCAAACCATTCAACTTCTCGCTCTCCTCAAACTCTCATGTTTAATTGGGATCATACTTATCCTCAATCCCTTTAACTACCAACGTTCCAACACAACCTCGATCAACTTGAGATTTTCCACGAACTGAAAGTCGATCTTGTAAACTTAGTCGAGAACGGTTTCAACTTCATTGATGATCTGGTTGCAGTAGGTTGGTTTGAGTACTTCAACCTAGGGCAAGACGTTGCTTTGGACGTCATAATCAAAGTGTTTTGGAGGTTTGCTGATGCAAACGTCGACGACGAGGTTTCTAGCACCGTGTTGGGTGTTCCTATCAAGATCACTCAGCAATCCCTAACTGTCATTACAAGATGTCTTGACAGAAGGATGATACTAGAAAATGAATATGAATCAAGGGCTAGCGCCTTCAAATCAACAAGGAACTTTTCGAGGACCCAAGATTGAGTTCCTAGTTAGTTTATCTTAAACATAAGTATCGTGTTCTCTTCAAAATCCTTATTGGGTGTGTGGTGCCAAAGAGTAGTTCGAGGGATTGTGTTAGAAAATTCCACAAAGGTCTTATGTGGAACATCTCTCCTGGAATCAAGACACACCGTCCCCCACATCATCTTGGAGCACATGCAGTCCTGCATCACCAACTCTAGAATAGGCAATATCAAGACCATTCCTTATCTCAGACTAATAACTATTGTAGTTATGTACGTCTCTCATTTAGGCTCTAGAGGAAGTTGGAGGTTCTGTTAAAGAGAAACATTTGGTATCGTCATCTGCTTCAACATTCAATATCTTCTATCTTATCAAGATGAGGCTGGTGTCCCCAAGCACAGTATTTGACCCGTTGTTCTTTTGGCATCACCACTAGATCGAATACAGTTCTTGGGGGACACTAGCATCATCTTGATAAGATTTGAGATCTTGAAAGTGGGAGCATAGGATTTTAACATAATCTCCAACTTCCTCCAGAGCCTGAATAAGAGGCGTATACATGAGTACAACAGTTATTAGTCTAGGATATGGAATGGTTTTGATATTGCCTATTCTGGAGTTGATGATGCAAGACCACATGTGCACTAAGATGATGTGGGCAGGTTTTTCTTTATTCCATTTAGAGATGTTCAATATAAGACCCTTTTTGTATTGGCTAACATGATTTACCGGCCCACCCTAGGACACCTCACACCCAATAAGGATTTCAAAGAAAATGCAATATTTAGGTTTAAGATGAACAGACTTGGAACTCACCCTTAGGTCCTCGAATAGTTCCTTGTTGATTCTGAAGGTTTCAACCCTTGATTCATACCCATTTTCCAATAACATCCTTTCATCACAACATCTTGTTATGGAGGCTAGGGATTGCTGAGTGATCTTGATAGGAAGACCCAACATTGTGCTAGAAACCTCTTTGTCGACGTTTGCATCAGCAAACGTCCAAAGCAATGTCTTGTCCTAGATTGAATTACACAAACTAGACTACTTCAACTAGGTCATCAATGAAGTTGAAATCGTTCTCATCTAGGTTTGTGAGATCCACTTTGAGCTCGTGGAGAATCTCTAGTTGATCGAGGTTGCAACGAAGCCTTTGAATGTATAAAGCATTGGCGTTTGAGGGGATTGAGGAGGAGCTTGACGTCATCGAAACATGAGAGTTTAGGGAGAATGGGAAATTGAACGGTTTGCAAAGAACATAAGTGTGGGAGTTATGAGTGATTGTGCATACAGAAAAGAACAGTTGAGTTTTTTTTAAATGCACGTGTGAGACACCTGTCAGAGTACCACGCCTTGCAAGAATAAAATGTTACATATTCACGATTAATTGAATTTAAAGAAACCAGATGCATAAGTAAATCCAATGTTACAGAGGCAAAGCATTCATATTTTTAACCGTTCATTGTGTTTTACTAAAGGCAATGCATATAGAGGATTTAAACATCATTCTTTGATAAACAGAATCTTGAGATGTTTCTTTATAAAATTGAATATTTCCTCAGCAAGGGGTTTGGGAAAAATATCAACCCATTGATGATCGGCATCGAGAAATTTAATATCTAAAATACCCTTCTTGACAAAATCCTTAATAGAGTCATGTTTAATCTCTATATGTTTTGTCCTAGAATGTAGAATAGAGTTTTTGGATAAACATATAGCTGAAGTGTTATCACATAAGATAGGAATGTTACTCTCATAAATTTTAAAATCTTCTAGTTGATGCTTTATCCACAATAGTTGAGTGCTGCAATTAATTACTGAGATATACTCTACTTCTGCTTATGTAGAGCAATAATGCTTTGACTTTTGCTTAACCAGGAGATCAGATTATCACTAAGGAATGTGCGAATTCTACTGGTGCTCTTTCTTTCTAGCCTATCTCTAGCATAGTCAGCATAACAAAAACCTACTAACCTTTTGTTCAACCTTTTTACCTGACCCATCCTTGTCAAGAAAACAAGTTGGATGCATAGGTATGGACATTGGTTTACAATCATCCTTTTTAAACTTTTTAAGCACTTCTCGAGAGTATTTGGTCTGATGAATGAATACATCCTCTAGGTTTTGATGAATTTAAATTCCCAGAAAGAATTTCAACTCTCCCATCATACTTATCTCAAATTAATTATGCATTAACTTAGAAAATTCTTGGCAGAGAATGCTGTTAGTAGAGCCAAAAATAATATTCTTATATGGTTTTCTAAATAAAGTAGTGTCAATTTGACCTCTTTCAATATTATTTTTTAAAAGAAAGTTGTTTAGTCTGTCTTATTAAGCTCTTAGAGTCTGTTTTAGACCATATAAATATTTCTTTAATTTGAAGACATGGTCTGAAGATTCACTGTCTTCAAATTCAGAAGGTTGTTTGACAAATATTTCTTCATTTATATAATTTAAGAAAGTATTTTTCACAGCCATTTGATATAAGGTAATTTTGTTAAATACTGCAAATAAAAGTAAAAGTGTGATAGCCTCTAACCTTGCCACCGGGGTGAAAGTTTTAGTGTAGTCAATACTATCATGCTAACTATGACCTAGGGCTACAAGTCTAGCTTTGTTTCTAACCACATCACTTTTCCCATTGAGTTTGATTATGAAAACTCATTTGGTTCCGATTAGATTTTTTTCTAGGGGGGATTAGATCCCATACTTCATTACTTTTGAATTGGTTCAACTATTCTTGCATAGCTATTTTCGATCCATCATCTAATATAGCTTCATTTATGGATGTAGGTTCAATGTTAGAGAGCATCCCAAATAGAGATATCTCTTTAAGAGCAGATCTGGTTTTCAAGGGATCATTTGTGTTGCCTATGATCGGGAAATCTAGATGAGAGCACTTGGATTTCCATCCAATTTTTGATTCATGATGCTCTTGATCTGAGTTTGTTAGGTGGATCTTCTGATTCACTTTGAACAGAGTTTGACACTTCTTTAGTTTTATTGGGTTCCTTTGAAGTACTTGGTTCCTTTGCAATCTGTAATTCTACAAAGTCTACGTAACTTTTACTTTCTATGGTCAAGATTTTTTCCATCAAACTTGACATGAATTGATTCCTCAACGATCAATGTTTCTTTGTTATATACCATATAGGCTTTAGACCTTTCAGAGTAACCCAAAAAGATGCACTTTTGAGATCGTGAGTCAAATTTGCCACGATTGTCTTTGGTGTTTAAGATATAGCAAATACATCCAAACTAATGAAAATATGAAATGTTGAGTTTTGTTCATTTCCAAAATTCATAAAGAATCTTATCGAGAATAGGTTTAATATAAATTATATTCGGAGTGTTCGCTGCTTTTGCCTCGAAGTACTTGGCAACGTTCATTTCATGAATCATGGTGCGTGCCATTTCCTGAAGAGATCTATTTTTCCTTTCTACAACATTGTTTTGTTGGGATGTTCTAAGAGAACAAAAATTATGCAACGTTCCATTTCTATTCATTGAAGTTTTCAAAAAAGTTTATTGTCAAATTCACTTCCATGATCACTACGAATTATTGTTATACAAAAACCTTTTTCATTTTGCACTTGTTTGCAGAAGGTAGTGAATACTTTATGTGAATCATCTTTGTGTTTTAGGAACTTTACCCATATCCATCTGGAATAGTCATCAACAATAAGGAGTCCATACTTTTTACCACTAACATAAGCAGTCATTACAAGGCCAAATATATCAATATGTAAAAGTTCAAGTGGTCTAGATGTGGAAACAACATTTTTAGAACAAAGAGAAGATTTTGTTAGTTTCGCTTTCTAACATGCCTCACAAAGAACATATGATTTGTACTTAAGATTTGGCAAGCCTATAACTAATTCAAGTCTTTTTAATTTTGAGATTAACCTCAAGTTAGCATGTCCTAATCTTTTGTGCCATATCAATTGCTTACAAGGGATCTGCATTTTTTTGTTAAGATGTCATGAGCTTTTCTAAGATACTTAAGTTTTGAAGAAACCTTATGATTTTTGTTGAGAAACTCATTTAGCATATGTATGAGTTCACTACGAGACAAGTTAGAAAATACCTCAATTTCTTCATCACAGCTTTAGAGTCAAAGTTAGTATCTGCCATCAAAACCATGTTTGCATGCTTTTCACTTTCTTATGGGTTTTCCTTTCTCAAGTTTAGGACATTTTGATTTGAAATGATCTAGTTCCTTGCATTCATATTATATGAGTTTTCTTTTGTCTAGCTTTGTACTTTCTTCTCTACTAATTTGGGATCGTCTGAAATCTCTTTTGAGAAATAATTTATTTGTTTTGTTCCACAAGCAATGGATTTTTCTTGACATAAAGACAACTCCTCATTATCTGAGTCTTAACTCTAATCTTCCCATTTGTTTTCCTCTGAGTCTTCAGTTGTTTGCAGAGCCTTATAACTTGTCTTCTCATGAGATCTGAGTGAACTCATTAGCTCTTCCAATGGAAGTTTGTTTAGATCCTTTGCTTCTTGAATAGTTGTTACCTTTGGTCTCCACTTACTATGAAGGCTTTTGAGGGTCTCTTTAATGTGGTCGGCAGTAGTGTAGCTCTTCTAGAGAACCTTCACTCTAAAAACCAAATTTTGGAATTCAAAAAACATTTTTCAATGTCTTCATCTTCTTCCATCTGAAAGAGTTCATACTTTTTGATGAGTAGATTAGTTGTCACTTCTTGTACTTGTTTGTTTCCTTCGTAGTTAAGAACTAGAGCATCAAATATATTCTTGGTTGTTTCTTTGTTGCTGCATTTTTCAAACTCTTTAAAGGTGATAGCATTCATCATGAAGGTTCTGACTTTATGATGCATTTTGTATTGTTTCTTATGGTCAGCGTTGAAGTTTTTTTTCGATATTTCAATACCAGCAACATCTTTGGAGCTTCAAATCTATCTTCAACTATGTCCCAAAGTTCAAGACCGTGAGAGATGTAGAAAATTCTGAGTCTATTTTTCCAATACTCAAATCTCTCTCCATCAAACACGGGAGGCCTGTTAACGTTTCAGCTTATAACTTCTTCACCGCAGTTATCCATAAGGAGTCGAGATCTTTACTTAAACATGGTTAAGTGCTTAACTTTGAGACAGAGCTTTGATGCCAATTGTAGAACGAAAAGAACACAAGAATGGGGTTCTAATTGTGTTATTTAAAAACATTTTATGTGGCTATACTAAAGTAAGTAAGGAAGGTAGTGCAAGTGAACCAAAACAAAGCAGAGACATCGAACAATTTATTCTGGTTCACCACCAACACGATGGCTACGTCCAGTCCCTTCAACTTGAAGAATTTAATCTAGTAGTTTATCATTGAACCAGACTTACACTTGAACATCTACTAGTCACACTGTGTCCAATCTTCTCAACCTTCTAGCTTAGTACAATCATGTTTTGTGAGGAAGCAGCCGCTACTGGGCTGGGTTACAGCAAAAAGATTTTGGGTTTTTTCTGGATTAGCTCTCCCATAGAGTATTTGCGAATGTATTACTTCAGAAATTCTCTTAGCATTAATGTGAAAATCGAATGATATCAAGAGTGCAGATGTGTTTATTGCTTGTTGTTTGGATAATGTGTATCTAGTATGTTTCTTCGTTGAGGGAGACACGTTTTTTATAGAGTATGATTAGGGTTGTTGGTTATTTACTTATTGCAGGAAATCAACATAATCCAAATATTTTTGTATCGCATCTTTGTGGAATTGATTTGTTAGAGAAACATTCCAAAAATTGATTTTGTAACGATTCGGCGTATCAATTAAAATAGTTGGGGAAAAAGAGGTTACGCGGATCAGAGAATGTCTTAAGACTATCATACAAGTAGCTGATTCAGGATGTGTATCATGAGTTTCTTTTCAAGAATATTCTTCACCTTTTTCTTTCTTGATAAAGGTACTTTGAACAAAAAACTAATGATCTCTCACCGTAAATCAAGAAACAGTAATCATAATATAGTTTGAGATTTTTTTATTGCATGAACATTTAAACTAAAAGTTAGAAAACATAATTGTAAATACTCAAATGATCAAGAAAAATATAAACGAATATTTAAACTAAAACTTAGAAACAAGAAAAAACCACGAAACAAATAAAACAATCTCATCCAAATTGTCCAATAAAGCACCCCAAATACATGTAAGTCTTGTATCCATCTTTGCCAATATACAATTAAGTGTTGACAATAAATACCAAAAATTAGTTTTAATATAATACCACCGACGTATTTGGTTATTTAATAACACTGGTGTAGTTCTAGTATTGTACCTAATGGATTCCAAATCTATCATGTCATAATTCTACTATCAACACCTAAGTTTATTAGTAGCTAACATTTTATCTTACCATAATTATGTTATTGGATTGATCAGTCCCTATAGCCATAATCAAAGAAGATAAAAGTTGGAGTAATATACTAACTTAGACAAAAAGAATCAAAATCCTAAACCTACAAATAGAGTGCAAAACAAACCATTGTCATGCGCATAGTAACTGTTTGTTTAGATAATCTGTATTTGATGAAGTCTTGTTATCAAGTAGAAACAACAAGGCTTTGACATCCAAATTTTACATTCAAGCTAATTTGCATAAATATATAAATATACTATAGAAATTGAATATATATTGTAGATTTTAATTTACCAAATAGTTACGTGTCTCGTTATAAAATAAGTTTTTTATTTACAAATTAAAAGATGAAATTATTGGCTTTCTTTAAATCATGAAAATTTATAGTTTCTTTAGGAAATAAAAGTATCGATATAGATTTCAATTTCTCTTTTAAAACATGGCAAATTCATTAGCGAAATATTCTTCATAAAACACATTACATAACCCAAGATAATATAAAAAGTTACGACGAATCGGAAATTTTGAAACAAGAAATATCCAAGAAACAAAAACCTTTCAAAGTCATATTATCCAATAAAATAAACCAAGAAAATTATCCATGAAAACAATTTATAAAAACAATATTCAAGATTGAAAAGTTTTACCATCAAAACTCTTCAACAGTGGCAAAAGTATAGGTCGGTCGAATATAGCTTCTCCAAGCAACTTGTTTGGATTTCATGGAAGGGTTTTCAAATTATCAAGTCGAAGAATCATTAGCTAGATTGTATTCATAGCTACACTCATAGATGTAGTCCTTTTAAATCATATGATCCAATGAACTTAATTCATTTTTGTTGATCAGTCACTACAAAAAAGGACTTAAACTAAAAACTATTAATGTTCGTAAATACTTTTACTTACAACCCAAAATTGACATCAACTATGCAAGATAGAAAATGTCATGAAATAATGGAATAACACAGAAAGAAAACTTAAGAAAATAGGTACAGTGAATTACAAATTCAATCTAGCGATTAATATTATCAAATGACAATTTAATAGATTTTGACTTACTTTCCTCCCAATAAAACTCCAAATTACAAGCGTACTTTTCCGTAGAAATTTAGAAAGTTGAGACAAAAAAAGACAAATAAAATTTGAAAACATAAATGCTCATCAAAACTTAATTAACTCAAATTTCATACAAACCAATGTAGATATAGATATTGTTGAAGTTGTGGGATTTTAGAGAAAAGGAGGAGAGAAAATAATAAGGATTTGAATATTATTGATAATAGCTTAATGCTGACTTGATTACAAAAGACTCAATACTAATCTATATTTATAGAGAAGCATAGACTTAATCTTAAAATCAATAACAAATCGTAATAATAATGAGAGATATTCTAAGATATCTCTATGATTATAAAATGATCATAGGAAATAACTCAACATACTCTAATATTATATAAAAGATATTATAAGATATTTTCTAATATTCTAATACTCCCCCTCAAGCTAAAGCTTACTAAGTTTTAGCTTGTTACAAGAAAATAATGTTTTGCTCTGGAAAATAATAAAAAGGATGGAAAGGTAACTCAAGGACGCAGGTGAAGTCAGAGAGAATTGCTATAAATATAACCTAGCCAAATAGCTGGAATAATCAACAGCATGAGAGAAATTCATGGCAATCAATTGAATAAAGTAAGGTCTGTTCTTCTAAAAAAACTGCATTTGGAAGCTTCAAACCAATAATTTAGGAGACTCAAAATATTTAAACTGGAATATGCTTTAAGGAGAGTCCGACATGCTTCAGGGAGAGAAAGGCAAGGCCAGTATATCTGGGACAAAGATGGGGCCAGTGCATCTGGGACAAATAGCCAACATAAAGTGAGTCATGAAAATAAAAGACATCGTCAGAATAACCATCAACGAAAGAAGAAGTCATCACTAATATGATTCATATGTAGGAAAAGGGACACCACCAGAATGATCGTCGGTGGGAACAGAAGCCACTATTATAATCTATTAGTAAGAACTAAATTGTATGACAAACACCAAAGAAGAAGCAACACGACTCTAATGAAACGAAGCCATGATCGATCAACGGAGTGAGAAAATGCATCCATAATTGGAGATACAATGGTTGTTTGAACAATGGCGCATATTTTTCGTTGATCAAAATTGGAAAGTAAAGGCAGATCTGGAAACAAGAAGGAAAACCCAATCTAAACGATTGAAACATTGTGCTGGAAGGCAGTAAGACGCGCCTAAGCTCGAGGTTGTTGGCGGAACTTGAAGGCACACGAGCGTGCGTGGAGCAACTTTTGGCATAAAAAATATGAGTTGTGTAGATTGGGAGATTCTGCACACAATGGAAGTGGTTGTGTCGAAAAACTTGCTGGAAAACCTTTCCAGCAGCGACAGTAGATGGAAGGCAGTAGTAGACGGAGGATCTTGAAGGTAGTAGTAGGTGTAACCGTACCCGAAACTAGAATACGAGGGCATATTCGAAACAGCGAAGTTGAGGCGCGATTGACCGGCCAAACAACAACTGAGAGGCGTCAAAATGCACCGTCTCACGTGCAAGAGACGGAGGCGCGTGAGATCTACACGCAAAAGATATTAGCAGCGCGTGAGAGCGCATGTGATGGCTTTTGGCGATGCGATTTCGGGCATGACCTAATCTCTATTTATAGAGAAACATAAACTTAATCCTAAATCAAGAACAAATCGTAATAATAATGAGAGATATTCTAAGATATCTCTATGATTATAAATTGATCATATGAAATAACTCAAGAAATTATAATATAATATAAAAGATATTATAAGATATTTTCTAATAGTCTAACAGATATCATGAGAGAATTAGAAGTTTGGGAGAGAGACAAAACCAACCTTATATAGCCAAAGTAAGTGCTGGCTGGCCTGGCCTGGTGACTAGTGCTGGCTGGCCTGGTGACTAGTGCTGACTGGTCAGGTGACTAGTGCTGGCTGGCCTGGGTGACTAGTGTTGGTTGGTCAGGTGACTAGTGCTGGCTGGTCATGTGACTGGTGCTGGCTGGTCAGGTGACTAGTGTTGGCTGGCCTGAGGGACTAATGCTGGCTGGCCTGGATGACTAGTGCTGGCTGGCCTGAGGGACTAGCGATGGCTGGCCTGGTGACTAGTGCTGGTTGGCCTGGTGACTAGTGCTGGCTGGCCTGGTGACTAGTGCTGGCTGGTCAGGTGACTAGTGCTGGCTGGCCTGGTGACTAGTGCTGGCTTGCCTGGTGACTAGTGTTGGCTGGTTGATTCTGCCCGAGAGCTGGCCGAGTGACTAGTGCTGGCCAGCCATCAAACCTGCTGCCCTGGTGACTAGTGCTGGCTAGTCAACCATCCTGCTCCCCTGGTGACTAGTGCTGGCCAGCCAGCCAGCCAGCAGCACTGGTGACTAGTGCTGGCCAACCAGCCAGCTTGCTGCACTGGTGACTAGTGTAGGCCAGCCAACCAGCAAGCAAACACATGCGCGCGCGTCTTGATTTACTTCCCACATCGGATAAAAAAAATTGATTTCGTTGCTACGCCCCTCAACTAGCAAGCCAACACACGCGCGCGCGTCTTGGTCTACTTGCCACATCCCACATCTTGATTTACTAGCAAGCCATCACACGCGCGCCCGCCACATCCACGTCTTGGTCGTATTCGTAGTCGTCGCGCGCGCGTCTTGATTTACCCACATCCGATAAAAGTGTTGGCTGGTTGATTCTGTCCGAGAGCTGGCCGAGAGTTGGCCGAGTGACTAGTGCTGGCCAGCCAGCCAACCTGCTGCCCTGGTGACTAGTGCTGGCTAGCCAGCAAGCCTGCTCCCCTGGTGACTAGTGCTGGCCAGCCAGCCAGCCAGCTGCACTGGTGACTAGTGCTGGCCAGCCAGCCAGCTTGTTGCACTGGTGACTAGTGCAGGCCAGCCAACCAGCAAGCCAACATATGCGCGCGCGTCTTGATTTACTTCCCACATCCGATAAAAAAAATTTTGATTTCATTGCCACACTCCTCAACTAGCAAGCCAACACATGCGCGGGCGTCTTGGTCTACTTGCCACATCCCACATCTTGATTTACTAGCAAGCCATCACACGCGCGCGCGCCACGTCTACGTCTTAGTCGGAGTCGTAGTTGCGCGCGGGTCTTGATTTACCCACATCCGATAAAAAAATTGATTTCTTTGCTACGCCCCTCAACTAGCAACCAACATGCGCCCGTGCCCCATCCACGTCTACGTCATAGTCGTGGTCGTAGTGCTCGCGCGCGTAATGGATTTCCACATGCGGGTCAAATTTTTGATTTTGCTACACTGTCCGTCAATTCACAAGCCAACAGTTGCCTTATGATACCCACATCCTTCCAATTTTTCTTTGTCCTGGCCTTGGCCGAGTCCTGAGCCATGGGTTTAGCCCTGACCCTGGCCAGGAGCACTTATACCTTCCCCTATATAAGTTTGATATGCTTTTTCCAATTTGGTAGAAAGAGAGCCATTTTTCCGTTATAGGAGGAAAGCCACTTTTGAGGGACCTAGACCTCGATTTTTTTCATGAAATTTTGCACGAATGTTCAAAACAAAGGTAATAGTAACATATAATAAAATAGAGTTGTGAAATAGAGATGTAATTATTACTTTATTTAACAACTCTATTTTATTATATGTTATTATTATCTTTGTTATGAAGTACAACTACAAAACATAGATTATAATAACATATAATAAAATAGAATTGTGAAATAAAAATGTAATTATTATTTTATTTAACAACTCTATTTTATTATACGTTATTATTATTTTCGTTATGAAGTACAACTACAAATCGAAGATAATAATAAAACATAATAAAATAGAGTTGTAAAAAAAAAAGACGTAATTATTGTTTTATTTGACAACTCTATTTTATTATATGTTATTATTATCTTCGTTATGAATTACAACTACAAAATGAAAATAAATAACATATAATTAAATAGAGTTGTCAAAT
>JBBPBP010000001.1:68383283-68402342 GCA_037974735.1 Cicer chorassanicum
ATTATATGTTATTATTATCTTCGTTTTGTAGTTTTACATCATAACAAAGGTAATAATAACATATAATAAAATAGAGTTGTGAAATAAAGATGTAATTATTACTTTATTTAACAACTCTATTTTATTATATGTTATTATTATCTTCGTTATGAAGTAAAACAACAAAACAAAGATAACAATAACATATAATAAAATAGAGTTATCTTTGTTTTGTAGTTGTAATTCATAATGAATGTAATAATAACATATAATAAAATAGAGTTGTGAAATTAAGATGTAATTATTACTTTATTTAATAACTCTTTTTTATTATATGTTATTTATGAAGTACAACTACAAAATGAAGATAACAATAACATATAATAAAATAGATTTTTCAAATAAAGATGTAATTATTGTTTTATTTGACAACTCTATTTTATTATACGTTATTAGTATTTTCGATATGAATGACAACTACAAAACAAAAATAATAATAAAATAGAGTTGTCAAATAAAATAATAATTAAATGTTTGTTTGACTACTCTATTTTATTATATGTTATTATTATTTTCGTTTTGTAGTTTTACTTTATAACGAAGGTAATAATCACAAAAACTTCATAACGAAGGTAATAATAACATATAATAAAATAGAGTTGTCAAATAAAGATGTGATCATACCACTTGGGCGGATGTTTCTAGCTTTTAACTTTGATTTTTTAAAATCACTTTATAGCTTGTTTCTAAACTTTGGATTGAAATTGAATTATAATTTTATTATTTGCATTTTGACCCCTGCTCGCTCTGTAGGCCATAACTTGAGCTCTGGATATCAGATTGAAGCATGCGAGTAGTCGTTGGAAAGCCAGAAATCATAGCTACAACTTTTGTGTTGCAATAAAATCTCAATGCTGAACTATACTAGGCCTAAATTGCAGATTTTGTAATCTGGAGCTTTGTAATAATTTTAAATAGTGGGCCACTTGTTTTTAAAGCCCAAAAACTGAGCACTATTTATTTGGAGTTTCTTTCCTTTCTTGACATGTATTATTTTCGGAATGAGAGATCAGATAAATAAAACACACTTTAAATTTAATTTTATGGAAGACTAAGTTTGTAAGGTTAATCCACGAGTTCGAGGTTTCGTCAACACCTAGAGATTAAGGTTACACCATCAATTCTAATTCATGATTCTATTAATGTTATTTGATTATATTGATATTCTGATTGCTTAAATTGAATTTCAATAGGATCGATTAAATTCCTTTGACAGAATTTGGTTTCGTTTCTAATTAATTGAATTATAATTTTTCGACGCTTGAACGTTAATTATAATAATATTTTGATGACTGTGATGCTTAATCCAGTCAACGAAATCGAATTCATATAGGATTAATTACACTTGTTTGATCAATTCTATAGTCAAATGAGAATAGAATCACGAATTAGGAATTAAACTCATTGATAGAATCTGTGATAGCTCTGAAATTCGAAAAAGTGGATTAATCGTTTTGCTCATCTGTTCAATGTAAATCATTATTAAAAAAAACCCTTTCTGAATTTGAACTCTCAATTAGGTTAATATTATTATATCAGAAGTCCTTGTGAAACAACTCGAGTTATAACACCTTTTTAAATATATTTTCAATTGTATTTGATTTGTGTGCGACTGCGGATCAAATTGGCGCCATTGTTGGGGACTCCCTAATAAAATTATTAACCAATTTTAGAGTATTATTAACCATCCTAACCATGTTTTCTTTGTGCTTTGTTGTTCTACAAGTCGGATAGGGTTGTGCTAGCTCGTAGGCACGTTGCTAGTAAAAAAAAAACTGATTTTTAGGCAACTGTCTCGGATTATCCCGAAATTTCGCCAGACATGTTGGAAGTTATTCTCTGCTCGTTATGAAGTATAACTACAAAACGAAGATAATAATAACATATAATAAAATAGAGTTGTCAAATAAAATAATAAATAAATGTTTATTTGACTACTCTATTTTATTATATGTTATTATTATCTTCGTTTTGTAGTTATACTTCATAATGAAGGTAATAATAACATATAATAAAATAGAGTTGTGAAATAAAGATGTAATTATTACTTTATTTAACAACTCTATTTTATTATATGTTATTATTATCTTCGTTATGAATTACAACTACAAAACAAAGATAATAATAACATATAATAAAATAGAGTTGTCAAATGAAATAATAAATAAATGTTTATTTGACTACTCTATTTTACTATATGTTATTATTATCTTCGTTTTGTAGTTTTACTTCATAATGAAGGTAATAATAACATATAATAAAATAGAGTTGTGAAATAAATATGTAACTATTACTTTATTTAACAACTCTATTTTATTATATGTTATTATTATCTTTGTTATGAAGTGCAACTACAAAACGAAGATAAATCTAACATATAATAAAATAGAGTTGTCAAATAAAGATGTAATTATTGTTTTATTTGTCAATTCTATTTTATTATATGTTATTATTATCTTCGTTATGAATTACAACTTCAAAACGAAAATATTAATAACATATAATAAAATATAGTTATCAAATAAAATAATAATTAAATCTTTATTTGACTACTCTATATTATTATATGTTATTATTATTTTTCGTTTTGTAGTTTTACTTCATAATGAAGGTAATAATAAGATATAATAAAATAGAGTTGTTAAATAATGATGTGATCATAACACTTGGGCGTATGTTTCTAGCTTAGAATAATTTTTTAGCTTGTTTCTACACTTTGGGTATAAATTGAATTATAATTTTATTATTTGCATTTTGACCCCTGCTCGCTCTGTAGTCCATAACTTGAGCTCTGGATATCATATTGAAGCATGCGAGCAGTCGTTGAAAAGCTAAATATCAGAGCTAAAACTTTTGTGTTGGAATAAAATCTCATTGCCGAACTCTACTAGGCCTAAATTGCATATTTCGTAATCTGGACCTTTGTAATAATTTTAAAAAGTGGGCCACTTGTTTTTAAATCCCAAAAACCGAGCACTATTTATTTGGAGTTTTTTTCCTTTCTTGGCATGTATTACTTTCAGAACCAGAGATCTGATAAATAAAAAAAACTTTTATTTTAATTTCATGGAAAGCTAAGTTCGTAAGGTTAATCCACGAGTTCGAGGTTTCATCAACAACTAGAGATTCAGGTTACACCGTCAATTCTAATTCATGATTCTATTTATGTTATTTGATTATATTCATATTTTGATTGCTTAAATTGAATTTCAATAGGATTGATTAAATTCGTTTGACAAAATTTGGTTTTGTTTCTAACTTAATTGAATTATAATTTCGCGACGCTTGAACGTTAATTATAATAATATTTTGATGACTGTGATGCTTAATCCAGTCAACGAAACCGAATTCATATAAGATTGATTACACTTGTTTGATCAATTCTATATTCAAATGAGAATAGAATCACGAATTAGGTATTAAACTCATTGATAGAATATGTGATAGGTCCGAAATTCAAATAAGTCGATTAATCATTTTGCTCATCTGTTCAAATTAAATCATTATAAAAAAAAAAAACGCTTTTTGAATTTGAACTCTTAATTAGGTTGATATTATTATATCATAAGTCCTTGTGAAACGACTTGAGTTATAATCCCTTTTTACATATATTTTCAATTGTATTTGATCCGTGCGCGACAACGGATCAAATTGGCGCCGTTGCCGGGGTCTCTCTGATAAAAAATTAACCAATTTTAGAATATTAATAACCATCCTAACAATTTTTTCTTCGTGCTTTGTTGTTCTATAGGTCGGATAGGGTTGTGCTAGTTCGTAGGCACGTTGCTAATCCAAAAAATCCGATTTTCAAGCGGTTGTCTCGGATTACCCAGAAATTTCGCCAGGCATGTTGGAAGTTATTCTCTGCTCATTATGAAGTATAACTACAAAACGAAGTTAATAATAACATATAATAAAATAGAGTAGTCAAATAAAATAATAATTAAATGTTTATTTGACTACTCTATTTTATTATATGTTATTATTATCTTTGTTTTGTAGTTGTACTTCATAACGAATGTAATAATAACATATAATAAAATAGAGTTGTGAAATAAAGATATAGTTATTACTTTATTTAACAACTCTATTTTATTATATGTTATTATTATCTTCGTTATGAAGTGCAACTACAAAACGAAGATAATAATAACATATAATAAATAGAGTTGTGAAATAAAGATGTAATTGTTACTTTATTTAACAACTTTTTTTTAATATATGTTATTATTATATTCGTTATGAAGTACAACTACAAAACGAAGATAATAATAATATTTAATAGAATAGAGTTGTCAAATAAAGATGTAATTATTGTTTTATTTGACAACTCTATTTTATTATATGTTATTATTATCTTCGTTATGAATTACAACTACAAAATAATAACATATAATAAAATAGAGTTGTCAAATAAAATAATAATTAAATGTTTATTTGACTACTCTATTTTATTATATGTTATTATTATCTTCGTTTTGTAGTTTTACTTCATAACGAAGGTAATAATAACATATAATAAAATAGAGTTGTGATCATAACGAAGGTAGTTTTACTTCATAACGAAGATGTGATCATAACACTTGGGCGCATGTTTCTGGCTTTTTGCTTTGGTTTTTTAAAATCACTTTATAGCTTAGAATAATTTTTTAGCTTGTTTCTAAACTTTGGGTTGAAATTGAATTATAATTTTATTATTCGCATTTTGACCCCTACTTGCTCTGTAGGTCATAACTTGAGCTCTTGAAATTAGATTAAAGCATGCCAGCAGTCGTTGGAAAGCTAAAAATCAGAGCTACAACTTTTGTGTCGGAATAAAATCTCAATGTCGAACTCTACAGGGCCTAAATTGCAGATTTCGTAATCTAGACCTTTGTAATTATTTTAAATAGTGGGCCACTGGTTTTTAAAGCCTAAGAACCGAGCACTATTTATTTGGAGTTTCTTTCCTTTCTTGGCATGTATTATTTTCGGAACCAAAGATCAAATAAATAAAAAACACTTTTATTTTAATTTCATGGAAGGGTAAGTTCGTAAGGTTAATCCACGAGTTCGAGGTTTCATCAACACGTAGAGATTCAGGTTACACCGTCAATTCTAATTCATGATTCTATTTCCTTTATTTGATTATATTGATATTCTGATTGCTTAAATTGAATTTCAATAGGATCGATTAAATTCGTTTGACAGAATTTGGTTTCGTTTCTAATTTAATTGAATTATAATTTTTCGAAGCTTGAACGTTAATTATAATAATATTTTGATGCCAATTGATGGAGTTAAATATCACTAGAAGAGGGGTTGAATAGGGATTTTGGCGTTTAAAAATGTTTCAATCAGTTTTTGAATTATTGATCTCTCTGAGAGGATGCGAACTCGAGGACAGAAATTCAAGGCTTTAAATATGAACATAATAAAAACAAGAAAAGTATAAAGAGAGAGAGACACAACTTTTATACTGGTTCACCCAAAGATGGCTACGTCTAGTCCTCACACACTTGTGAGATTTCACTCATGATCAATCAGATCAACCTCTCACAGAGGTTGATTACACTTTGTGTATTCTTAAGCTTCACCAAGCTTACAACCTTGTTTCTTACAAGTTTCAAATATTTTCAAGTACAACTTACTTGAAAATTACAGAGTATTATGAGTATGATTTCTTTCTCTTTATTTAACACTTTCTAAAAAGATTTTTCAAAGATCTAGTGTAGGAATGTAGAAAGTATAAAGAGAGGATGAAAATGATCTTCTTAGCTTTGAGAAAATTACTCTTTGTAAGTAGTTGTTCTAAATTTGTGCTAAAGAGATCATATTCCTTTATAGAGTTTATGAACCTCTATTCTTTAGCAAAAGGATGTATATGACCGTTGGAGATTTATGCAAGTGTCCAAGGTTCTTGGTCTGATTTACAAAAATTCCATCCAGCTGTCCTTGATAATATGAGCTCAAGAGGATGAGTTTGTAGTAAATCCTCATACATAGGTTTAACCTCCCTTGAGATACGGACTTGACATGTCTTTTTCCTTTTTTCTTTTCCAATGCTTTCTTGGGTCAGTCTTTTCATGGTGAGGTATCAACTTTCTTATTTTGTCTGTTCCCTAGGTAAGAGGATGAATTTTGGTCTGCTTATCATCCTCTTATCATTGACGTTAGGCTTGTATCCTCTTTTACGTGATTTGTCTCTTTCACATATGTTTGTCTTCAATGTGGCTTTGAATCATAATTTTTGTGATCCCATATATTCTTATGAGAAACGGTTCATCCTCATTAATGATTATTTCCCATGAATGTCTATCCTCCAGTTCATAAAACTTGTTGAATTACTTCAGATTTTTCTTCTTTTTCATAGACATAATTAGGAACCTGTTTGCTTAATTTGAATACACTCAAGAGCATAGATTAGATAACACACATAATCAAAATCATTGAAACAATTTTGTTATCATTAAAACATTAAAGAGAGATTTTTTTCTCAACAATCTCCCCCTTTTTGATGATGAAAAAATTCTTTAGATTATGATTCTGATATTAAAGATTACATAAGAAATGTCTTGATTATGCTCCCCCTTAACATATGCACAGCTTTCACTTTTAAAATGTGCTCCCCCTATATATATATATATATATATATATATATATATGATAACCATTTTGAACCAAAATATATAACCATTAATTTTTTTTAAGAAGACAATGACTACAAAATGGTTCAAAAAAAAAATATAATAAGAGAGCATAATAAATAAAGAATGTTGAAAAAGTAAAAGTGTCAAAAATATTGACAATTTTAACTCATAATCTTTCTCCCCCAATGTTTGTCAACCATCAAAAAGTAAGAACAACAGCTTGGAAAATGGAGAGGAATCATCAAAAGAGGAGGAGGTTGAAGGACGAGGAGGATCTGGTTGAGGTGGCAATATAGGAGGATGATCTCTTGGGTCAATGGGGTTGATGGATGGTTGGTGACCCACTTCAAGAGGAGGGTAAGTGATTAGAGTTTTAAAGTGATGAGAGAGGTTTGGATGTTTGATCAAAGAAGTTGAAGGATTTTGTAGCCATTGAAAAAGAGGGGGGAAAAGTTATTAGGCAATTATGAGAGGTTAGTGTAGATTTGTAGTTCCAAGATAGAAGTAGCCGTTTTGCATTTATGACTGTCAGCAGTGGGAAACGCGTGCATGCAAAGGGGAGTGGTTACCAAAGTTGACTTTGGGCTTTACCACGAAGGAGGATGGATATTGATCAGAGTTGCTTATCCTCTAATCTTTAGAGGAGGATGTTATGATTTTCAGTCATAAACCAATTTTAATTTTCATGCATTAAATGCAATTTAAACAATAAATATTTTCAACATATTTAATGCATTTAGACAATTTTTGACAAGTTGATGATTGAGAGTTTTTTCAAAATCTTTTTAAAACGATCCTAGTAAAGAGGTTTGGTAAAAATATCAGCTAATTGATTTTCAGTTTCAATGAAAATTAATTCAATATCCCCCTTTTGAACATGATATCGTATGAAATGATGTTTAACTTCAATATGCTTAGATCTAGAATGTTGTATAGGATTTTTTGAAAGATTAATAGCAATTGTATTATCACAGAGGATGGGAATTTTTGCGTACCTTAGAGAGTAATCCTCTAGTTGGTTCTGTATCAATAGTAATTGTGAGCAACATTGTGCAGCTGATACGTATTCAGCCTCTGTAGTTGATAAAGCAATGATACATTGTTTTTTGCATGACCAACTTATTAGAGATTTACCAAGAAATTGGCAAGCTCCACTTGTGCTCCTCCTTTCAACTTTGTCTCCCGCATAGTCAGCATCACAATAAGCTATGAGGTCAAGATTTGAACATTTCTTATACCAGATTCCCAAATTGATTGTGCCAACAAGGTATCTCAAAATCCTCTTTACTGTTGTAAGATGTGATTCTTTGGGAGAGGATTGAAACCTTGCACAAAGACCTACATCAAAGACTATGTCATGTCTATTTGTTGTTAAGTATAATAAGGATCCAATCATCCTTATATACTCTTTCTCAGATATTGGAGTTCCTTCATCATCTTTGTGAAGCATGGAGGATGGGTGCATAGGAGTTCCCATACTCTTGGCTAAACTCATGTTATATTTGTTTAGAAGATCTTTGGTGTATTTTTCTTGTGAGATGAAAATACCATCTTCTAATTGTTTGATTTGTAATCCATGAAAGAATTTCAATTCACCCATCATACTCATCTCAAACTCACTTTGCATGAGATTGGAGAAATCTTCACACATCTTTTCATTTGTGGATCCAAATATTATGTCATCCACATATATTTGAACAATCAACAAATCTTTTTTAAATGTTTTCTTGAAAAGAGTGGTATCAATTTGTCCTCTTACGAATCCATTCTCTTTAAGAAAAGAACTTAACCTCTCGTACCAAGCTCGAGGAGCTTGCTTTAATCCATAAAGAGCTTTTGAGAGTTTGAACACATGGTTGGGCTTCTTTTCATCCACAAATCCAGGAGGTTGATTAATATATACCTCCTCATTTAGAAAACCATTCAAAAAGGCACTTTTGACATCCATTTGGAATAGTTTGATACCTTTATGAGTTGCATATGCTAGGAGGATTCTTATGGCTTCAAGTCTAGCAACCGGTGCAAATGTTTCATCATAATCAATTCCTTCCTGTTGGTTGTAACCTTGTGCCGCTAGTCTTGCTTTATTCCTAATGACCTCTCCATCCTCATTAAGCTTGTTTCTAAATATCCATGTCGTTCCAATGATGGATTTTTCAAGAGGATGAGGTACATGATCCCATACTTGGTTTCTTTCAAACTGTGACAGTTCCTCCATCATGGCGTCAACCCATGATTTGTCACAAATTGCTTGATCAATCGTTTTGGGTTCAACTTGTGATATCATGGCCATGTTGGTTGCATTTCCTTTTAGAGATTGTCTCGTTCTTACACCATCAGCCGTGTTTCCAATGATCAGATCTGGAGGATGATGCGTAACTGTCTTCCATCCTCTTGGAGGTTGCTAAGAGGTTGGATCAGATTCATCCTTTTCGTTTGGACTGTGTACTTTAGAGGTTGAAGGTTCATCTTCTTCAGATTTATCCATATTTTCTAAACACAAGTCGTTAAACTCATCAAAAATAACATGCATGGATTCCTCCACAGTTTGAGTCCTAAGATTATATATTCTATAACCTTTTGACGAAGTGGAGTATCCCAAAAAAATACCTTTGTCAGATTTTGGATCAAACTTTCCCAAATTTTCTTTATTATTTAGAATGTAGCAATAACATCCAAATATATGAAAATAGGAAATATTTGGTTTTCTGCCTTTCCATAGCTCATATGGAGTTTTGTTTAAAAATTTTCTGATGGATACACGATTTGAAACATGACATGCAGTGTTGATAGCTTCGGCCCAGAAGTATTTTTCAATGTTGGCTTCATTTTAGATAGTTCTAGCCATTTATTGCAAAGTTCTATTTTTCCTTTCAACAACTCCATTTTGTTGAGGAGTTCTTGGGCAAGAAAAATTATGAAAAATTCCATTTTCATCAAAAAGATTTTTAAATAATTCATTTTCAAATTCACCTCCATGGTCACTTCTCACGGAGACAATTCTTGATCCCTTTTCATTTTGGATCTTTTTACAAAAATGGTGAAAAGCCTCAAAGGCTTCATTTTTATGTTTTAAAAATAAGACCCAAGTAAAACATGAGAAGTCATCAACAATTACAAATCTGTATCTTTTTCCGCTAAGACTTGGAGTTTTGATGGGACCAAAGAGGTCAATATGAAGAAGCTCAAGAGGATGATTTGTTGAAACAATATTTTTAGAGTGAAAACTACTTTTAACTTGTTTTCCTTTGGCACAAGCTTCACATAATTTCTCTTTCTTAAAATTAATTTTTGGAAGACCTTTAACTAATTCTAATTTTGATAATTTAGAAATAGTGTTCAAACTTGTGTGACCAGCTCGTTTGTGCCATATCCATTTATCCTTTTCAATAGATACAAAACAAGATTCAGTAGGCAAATCATCCAGATATAACTCATATAAATTCTTTTTTCTAAAACCAGAAAAGAAAACTCTTCCCGAGGATGAGTGTTTAACCTCGCATAGAGTAGGCTTAAAAATAACTTCAAATCCACTATCGCATAGTTGACTAATACTGAGCAACTTATGTTTTAAACCATCCACATACTGTACATTTTCTATTTTGGCAGAATTATTTTTTCCAATGATATCGATACCTTTTATTTGAGCTTTATCATTGCTTCCAAACGTGACCGATCCTCCATCCTTTATTTCCAAGGAAATAAAGCAATGCCCATCCCCTGTCATATGTCTTGAGCAGCCACTGTCCAAGAACAAGGGCTTTCTTTTGTTGAGCAGAGGATGTACCTGTGTTAGAGTTTAATAGTGACTTAGGTACCCATATAGAATTGGGTCCTTGATGGTTAGTTTTTCCTCTTGTGAGGATTTTTCTTTTATGATAACAAATAGAATCGTGGTGCCCATGTTTACCATAGAATGAACATCCTTTCTTTATGTGGTCAACCCTTTTCTTAGCATGACAGCTTTTGAAAGTATGTCCAAGTTTTTTGCAGAAGGTGCATCTTGGCCTATCCTCTTGTTTCTTTGGAATGAAAAAGTTTTCATATAATTTTTGTTTTTGAGAACTTTTAAATCCAATACCAGCTTTGTCAAAGATTCCAGATTGGGATCCCATTATCTTTTGAAAAGTATCAGTGCATTTAACAAAGTTGGTAATATCATTTTTTAGTTCTTCAACTTATATTTTCAAAATTTACTTTTCTGTATCCTTTTCTGAAGGATGAATTTTGACATTCGTTTTGTTTAAAATAGATTGTTGCTCAGACAACTTCTCATGAGATAACTGCAAGTCTCGAATGATTTGTTCATATTTCTTATTCTTAGCTTGGAGTTCCTCATTGAGTTTCTTTATTTCATAAAGTTGATTTTTAAGAAAACCACATTTATGAGATAAAGTGTTTGAGTCATTTAAAAGATTGTCAAACTCTATTTCTATTTTTTAACAAGTAGGACAGAGTTCTGTGATGGTTACCTTTTTAGTTTCTGTCTTTGTCATGAGACAGAGGTTGACCTCTTCTTCCTTTTCTTGCTCAAAGGATGAATCATCACTATCATCCCACGTAATCATCATAGATTTGTTTTTGTTGGGAAATCTTTTTGAGTTCCTTTTGTTTAGAGGACACTCAGTTTTGTAGTGAACCATTTTTTTGCATCCAAAACAAGTAATCTGATTTTTGTCAGTTTTTTCTTTTTGAGAAGATCTTTTGTGTTGTCCTCTACGATTTATCATCCTCTGGATTCTTCTAGAAATCAGAGCGAGCTCATCCTCTTCCTCAGATAGAGAATACTCTGGGATTTCCTTCTTTGTGGCATCTTCAATCCTCTTGGAGGATGAACTTTGTGTTTGACTTGATTTTAGAGCAATCATTTTTCCCTTTTTGCTTGGTTTTTCAGCCAGCAACAATGGTTCATGAGCTCTTAGAGTTCCAACCAGATCCTCTAACTTCATGTTGGCCAAGTCTCTTGCTTCTGTGATGGCAGTCACCATTGGTCTCCATTCTTTTGGTAAACTCCTTAAGATTTTTCTTATCCTCTCTTGAATAGAGTATACCTTTCCAAGAGATCCCAAGTTGTTTAGTATGATTTTCAGCCTTGAGAACATTTCATCAATCGTTTCTTCATCCTTCATTTTAAATAATTCGAATTCTCTTACTTCCATGTCAATCCTTGCTTCTTTTACGTGGCTTGATCCTTCATGGTGAATTTTTAGAGTGTCCCATAGTTCCTTGGCGTTTTTGTATTCTTCAACTCTATCGTATTCTTCCCTGCTCAAAGCACACGTTAGAAATAAATGAGCTCTAGAGTTTAAGAGTACCTTAGCATTTTCATCAGCCATCCAATGTGTTTGAGGTTTCTCGTTGGAGGTTGCATCTGTGTTGTTGATTCTGATGACATGATCCCCGTTTTCAACAACAGACCACATGTTGTTATCTTGTGATATGAGAAACAGTCTCATCTTACCTTTCCAGTGGTAGTAATATGTACCATCAAAATAGGGAGGTCTGCTGGATGATCCTCCTTGAGGAACGTACTTAGCTTTTGACATTTTTCTTTTGATCTTTTTCTCTTAAACGGTTAGATGTAATTTTTCTAGAGAACCTTGATCTGATTCCAATTGATGGAGCTAAATATCACTAGAAGGGGGGTTGAATAGGGATTTTGGCGTTTAAAAATGTTTCAATCAGTTTTTGAATTACTGACCTCTCTAAGAGGATGCGAACTCGAGGACAGAAATTCAAGCCTTTAAATATGAACATAATAAAAACAAGAAAAGTATAAAGAGAGAGAGACACAACTTTTATAGTGGTTCACCCAAAGATTGCTACGTCCAGTCCTCACACACTTGTGAGATTTCACTAATGATCAATCAGATCAACCTCTCACAGAGGTTGATTACACTTTGTGTATTCTTAAGCTTCACCAAGCTTACAACCTTGTTTCTTACAAGTTTCAAATATTTTGAAGTACAACTTACTTGTAAATTATAGAGTGATATGAGTATGATTTCTTTCTCTTTACTTAACACTTTCTAAAAAGATTTTTCAAAGATCTAGTGTAGGAATGTAGAAAGTATAAAGAGAGGATGAAAATGACCTTCTTAGCTTTGAGAAAATTACTCTTTGTAAGTAGTTGTTCTGATTTGTGCTGAAGAGATCATCTTCCTTTACAGAGTTTATGAACCACTATTCTTTAAAAAAACGATGTATATGACCGTTGGAGATTTATGCAAGTGTCCAAGGTTCTTGGTCTGATTTACAAAAATGCCATCCAATTGTCCTTGATAATATGAGCTCACGAGGATGAGTTTGTAGTTCATCCTCATATACAGGTTTAACCTCCCTTGAGATACGGACTTGACATGTCTTTTTCCTTTTTGCTTTTCCAACGCTTTCTAGGGTCAGTCTTTTCATGGTTAGGAGCATCTCTCTTATTTTGTCTGTTCCCTAGGTAAGAGGATGAATTTTGGTCTGCTCATCATCCTCTTATCATTGACGTTAGGCTTGTATCCTCTTTTACGTGATTTGTCTCTTTCACATATATTTGTCTTCAATGTGCCTTTGAATCATAATTTTTGTGATCCCATATATTCTTATGAGAAACGGCTCATCCTCATTAATGATTATCTCCCATGAATGTCTATCCTCCAGTTCATAAAACTTGTTGAATTACTTCATCTTTATTCTAGACATGATTAGGAACCTGTTTGCTTAATTTGAATACACTCAAGAGCGCTGATTAGATAACACACATAATCAGAATCATTGAAACAATTTTGTTATCAGTAAAACATTTGAGAGAGATTTTGTCTCAACAAAAATAACATATAATAAAATATAGTTGTCAAATAAAGTAATAATTACATCTTTATTTGACAACTATAATTTGTTATATATTATTATTATTATTAATATTATTATTATTATTATTCTTATTATTATTATTATTATTATTATTATTATTATTATTATTATTTTCGTTTTGTTGTTGTACATCATAACGAAGATAATAATAACATATAACAAAATAGAGTAGTCAAATAAAAATTTAATTATTACAAAACGAAGATAACTCTATTTTATGACAACTCTATTTTATTATATGTTATTATTATCTTTGTTATGAGTTACAACTACAAAACGAAGATAATAATAATGTATAATAAAATAGAGTTGTCAAATAAATATGTAATTGTTACTTTATTTAACAACTCTATTTTATTATATGTTATTATTCTCTTCGTTATGAGTTACAACTACAAAACGAAGATAATAATAACGTATAATAAAATAGAATTGTCAAATAAATATGTAATTGTTACTTTATTTGACAACTCTATTTTATTATATGTTATAATTATCTTCGTTATGAAGTATAACTACAAAATGAAGATAATAATAATGTATAATAAAATAGAGGTGTTAAATAAAGTAATAATTACATATTTATATGACACCTCTATTTTATTATACCTTATTATTATCTTCGTTATGTAGTACAACTACAAAACAAAGATAATAAAAACATATAATAAAATAGAGTTGTCAAATAAATACGTTGTCAAATAAATATGAAATTATTACTTTATTTGACAACTCTATTCTGAATTGTGTGTGGTGTAACTTTGAGAATTGTGAAGTGTTTGATTGAATACCAATTAATTTGATATTTTACAGGTTTAGGGTTTAGGGTTTAGGGTTTGTAATGTAAAATGTTTACATGTGTTTAACTGTAACAAATATATGATAGCTAAAATGCTAGTTTGTTCTTATGTTACATGTCGGATACTATCATCCATAATTTTATAACCACCTTACGAATAACAATTGTATCTATGAAGTTTACTGATTAGGTACATTGTGCTAGACTAGTTAAATGAACTTTACAATTTACACAAGTTAAGAAACAGGTTTCCCAGACTCTAAGTAGGAGGAAAGTTTTGTTGAGATCTAAATCCTGACAACTCATCTGATCTTTTTCATTCACATTCGAAGCATTGCAAACGACACCACTTTCAGAAATGACAAAAACATTTACGAGGAAAGCCACCATAAGAGCAAAATCACTTTCTATCATGTAAAATTTGTAAGTCTTCTAACATAGAAAACTGTTAGATAAGACATTAGATGTTGCTTTACCTTAATTTACACACTTATGACCTTATTTTTAGTTGAATCATTTTGCCTTGATGTCCACAGTCACAAAGTTAACTCAACAAGGTCTTCCAAGAAATAATCAGATGTTGAAAGGAAAAAAGTAAGTTTATATACAAAAGTGAAGGTAGCTCCTTCAGTTCAAGGTAGAAAAAAAAGAGAGATCAGTGAATTAATGGATGAAAAAAATGATGAATGGATGAAACAAAGGTAAATGATTTATTTATTTATTGATGTGAAGGTGCTTTGAAACAAAGGAGTCCGTTAGTTAGGTCATTCTCATTTTGGTTATGGGCCTCTTTAGTTTGTTGGAGAGTTTTGAAACTTTAAGGTACATTATAATTTATTTGCAGAACTTAAAAAAGATTGCATAAGATGTTGTTGTCAAATTATATCGACAAAATGTTTGAAATTTCTAATACGGTATGATAATTAATTATGTAGCTTAGATCCCGCCCTGGCACATAATGACACACTTACTGTACTATGATTCTGTTACGTGGTCTTATTTTCAAATCATTCATTAGGAAGCTAAATCAATAATTAAGTCAACTAGATACATTGATATTTGTCTCATAGGTCCCATCATTTAACTTTTATGTTAAGTGACAACATGATCTCGGATATGGCTACGAAGTACGATCCATCCATGTAATATAACCTTCTACTTCACTATTATCTTTGATAGTTAAAATATTTTATTTATATTGCGACATATTTTCATATTTATTTATCCATTCATGTTTACTAGATTTATCTGCACCAATTAATTAACTTCCTTCTATTTTAATTCACAAACATTAATAAACTTCCATTGAATTAATAACTCATCATAAAAAATAACACAACGTGTTATACCTTTTTAGTACTAAAGGCGAAGTCACGGATGCACGCACGCACAAATACTATTACAAAAACTAGATTTTTTAATATTTGTCTCATAGGTCACACCATTTAATTTTTTTTATCTTAAATGGCAACATGCCCTCGGATTTTTTTTTTTTAAATGTACGAAGACGCGAGAAAAGCCAATGACATGTATATCCATACACGACCTCAGACATGTTGGAAGTTATTCTCTACTTGTAGTGTAAAATCTTTACATTTGTTCACCTATAACAAATATATGATAGGTAAAATAATTGTTTGTTCTTGATGTTTACATGTCGGATATTATCATCCATAATTTTATAACCACCTTGCGAATAACAATTGTATCTATGAAGTTTACTGATTAGGTAAATTGTGCTAGACTAGTTAAATTAACTTTACAATTTACACAAGTTAAGAAACAGGTTTTCCATACTCTAAGTAGGAAGAAAGCTTTGTTGAGATCTAAATCCTGACAGCTCATCTAATCTTTTTCATTCAAATTTCGAAGAATTGCAAACGACACCACTTACAGAAATGAAAGAAACATTTACGAGGAAAGACACCATAAAAGCAAAAACATTTTCTATCATGTAAAATCTGTAAGCCTTCTAACAAAGAAAACTATTAGATAAGACATTGGATGTTGCTTTACGTTAATTTACACACTTATGACCTTGTTTTTGTTGAGACAAAATCTCTCTCAATTGATTTTAATGATAACAAAAGTACTTAAGAGATTATGATTGTGATTAAGGACTAATGTGTGCTCTTGAGTGGATTTATAGTAGAGAACAGGTAATTAATCATAAAGACTAAAAGGATGAACATATGACACAAAACCATCATATTTGCAAGCTAGAGGATGGGTTGAACCTACGTGAGGATGGCCTCGTAAAAGCACAATATACATCCAACAACGTAACCATGATTCTTAATCAGGTTAAGATGTCAAGATTGTAACCAAGAATGACCCAATAAAGCATATTATCTAAAGAGGTCAGAAAGCACATTTGGACTAGTACGAGGATAGGCTATTCTAGGTAGAGGACGGCTAGTACTAGGTAAAAGGTTGAACAATTTGTCACATCATTCTTCAAAAGTTGAATTCAAACCTGGTACTACACGAATTCAGACGGCTGTAGCTCACATAGTCAAAGAAATAACCTTTTCATGTCCTAGAGAAAGAAAAAGAAAAAGGCTACAAAGGACAAAGTACCTATGAGGTTTGAACCTTAAGGCTGAGGATGGACTAGCACTGTTCAAGACAGCTGGATGGCAATTTTGTAATTTCAGCTCAAAGAACATTGGACTCTTTGATGCATCTTCCTCAACGGTCATGAAGTGTTTAAACACATGGAAGAGCTGTACAAGAACTCTATAAAAGGCAACAAGCTCTCCATAATCAAACACACAACAATATTGCAGAAAAAGATCAAGAATCTTAAGTTTATCAAAAGCAATATTCATCCTCTCTTCATACTTTCTACATTCATACACTAGATCTTTGAAACATCTTTTTAGAAAGTGTTTAAGAAAAGAGAGAGCAATCATACTCATATCATTTTGTAAATTTCAAGTAAGTTGTACTTGAAAATATTTGAAACTTGATTGTAAGCTTGGCGAAGCTTGAGAATACACAAAGTGTAATCATCCTCGGTAAGAGGTTGATCTGATTGATCGTTAGTGAAATCTCACAAGAGAGTGAGGACTGGACGTAGCTATCTTTGGGTGAACCAGTATAAAAGTTGTGTGCCTATCTCTTTATACTCTTCCTGCATTTATTCTGTTGTTGATTAAAAAGCTTGAATTTCCATCCTCCAGTTCGCATCCTCTCAAAGAAGACAGAAATTCAAAAGGTCGTTAAAATAATTTTTAAACGCCAAAATCCCTATTCAACCCCCCTTCTAGTGATATTTAGCTCCATCAATTTTTAGTTGTATCATTTTGTCTTGATGTCCACAATCACAAAGTTAACTCAATAAGACCTTCCAAGAAATAATCAAATGTTGAAAGGAAAAAAGTAAGTTTATATACAAAAGTGAAGGTAGCTCAATCAGTTCAAGGTAGAAAAAAGAGAGAGATCCATGAATTAGTGGATTAATGGATGAAACAAATGATGAATGGATAAAACAAAGGATAAATAATTTATTTATTTATGTGAAGGTGCTTTCAAACAAAAGAGTTTGTGAGTTAAGTCAATCTCATTTTGGTTATAGGCCTGTTTATTTTGTTGGAGAGTTTTGAAACTTTATGGTACATCATAATTTATTTGCAAAACTTAAATAAGTTTGGATAAGTTGTTGTTGTCAAATTATATCGACAAAATGTTTGAAATTTATAAAACAGTCTGATAATTAATTATGTAGCTTAGATCTCGCTCTGGCACATAATCACACACTTACTATAGTATGATTTTGTTACGCGGTCTTATTTTCATATCATTAATTGGGAAGATAAATCTATAATGAAGTCAACTAGATACTTTGATATTTGTCTCATAGGTCCCATCATTTAACTTTGATATTTGACACATCTATTTTGTTATCTGTTATTATTATCTTCGTTATGAAGTGTACTACAAAACGAAGATAATAATAACATATAATAAAATAAAGTTGTCAAATAAAGTAATAATTAAATCTTTATTTGACACATCAATTTTATTATACGTTATTATTATCTTCGTTACAACTACAAAACGAAGATAATAATAACCTATAATAAATTAGAGTTGTCAAATAAATTAATAATTAAATATTTATTTGACAACTCTATTTTATTATAAGTTATTATTATCTTCGTTATGAAGTGTACTACAAAACGAAGATAATAATAACATATAATAAAATAGAGGTGTCAAATTAAGTAATAATTACATATTTATTTGACACCTCTATTTTACTAATAATATTATCTTCGTTATAGAGTACAGTTACAAAACGAAGATAATAATAATAATGTATAATAAAATAAAGTTGTCAAATAAAATAATAATTATATATTTATTTAACAACTTTGTTTTATTACTAGTTATTATTATCTTCGTGTTATAGTTGTACTACATAACGAAGATAATAATACTTTATAATAAAATAGAATTGTCAAATAAAGATGTTATTACCTTATTTGACTACTCTACTATGAATTGTGTGTGATGTAACTTTGAGAATTGTGAA
This sequence comes from Cicer chorassanicum, assembly GCA_037974735.1. Classification (NCBI taxonomy): domain Eukaryota; kingdom Viridiplantae; phylum Streptophyta; class Magnoliopsida; order Fabales; family Fabaceae; genus Cicer; species Cicer chorassanicum. The sequence continues at coordinate 68,402,152 of JBBPBP010000001.1, forward strand.
GTGTTCGCTTGAATGTCAATTAATTTGATATTTTAGGGTTTAGGGTTTAGGGTTTAGGGTTTTAGGGTTTTAGGGTTTTAGGGTTTAGGGTTTAGGGTTTAGGGTTGAGGGTTGAGGGTTGAGGGTTGAGGGTTGAGGGTTGAGGGTTGAGGGTTTTAGGGTTTAGGGTTTAGGGTTTAGGGTTTAGGGTT
>JBBPBP010000002.1:1271-36682 GCA_037974735.1 Cicer chorassanicum
AAATAGATTTATCAAATAAAGATGCAATTATTACTTTGTTTGACATTTCTATTTTATTATATGTTATTATTATTTTATTTTACAATTCTATTTTATTATAGGTTATTATTATATTCGTTTTGTAGTTGTACTTCATAACGAAAATAATAATAACCTATGATAAATTAGATTTGTCAAGTAAAATAATAATTATTTCTATGTTAAATTGCAATCCTTCGTTTAATACTTAACCAATCTTAAACAGATAAAAATAACTATCTTTTACATTTATCAAATTTCTGTTATTATATAGTACAGGCAAATCAACAAGATTAATTGTATCTAATTGAGTAATAAGAGTTTAGTCTTGTAAACTCAAAATATTGAGTTCAAATTCTTTGATAAATTAGTTATTAATGCCTCTATAATTAATAAAATTTTCTTCCTTCCCCAATTTTAAAAAATATAAAAATACAAGAAAATAAAAACTTAAATCAAATGAAAACAAAAAAATTATCATTTGCCCAAACAGCCGGTTAATTTAAAATACGATTTTCTATTTGACAAACCACTACTCATAATTTCTTCAGCTTCTGTACCAGCAGCCAATTCCGAAAAGCAGATCCTTTGACTACATTTTTTCCTGGAAGCTTAATTTCCAATACCTGAGTTACAGCATCACTAAATTTAGAAAGGCTTATTGATCCACAAAAACTAATCCCATAAACCAATGTTAAATTTGTGTAGAAAGTGCTCTTTTTCATATTAATAGACATAGCAACGGGACAGGGCGTGGCAGATTTTTCCCTCCCAATCTCCGCACCCGACTAATTGGGTAAAATCCGCACCCGCCTCTATTTTTAGCAGGTGTGAAATTTAGACCCCTATCTCCTTCCACAATGGGTTTCGAGTTTCTCCACCCGCACTAATTGATATATACAAAATTATAAATTAAAAATCATATATATTATAATTAATATAATAAAATAATAATTATTAGACAATAATAAAATTAAAAAAATATTTTTTATAGATATGAGATTATAATTTTTAATAAATGGAATATGGGAACGATGTTTTTGAATGTTGCACCGTTCTCATCAACCCCATAGGAGTCATCATGGTCGAGCATTAATTGACGAACAACTACACATGCTTCGTCCCTATCCGTCAACAGTCAAATGCGTAGTAGCTATCATTTAAACTTGGAAGGGAGTCCATATATGGTGCAAATAACATATAGGTTTCTTGAAGGACACCAAATTATAACCCATTGTATCTTCATTCTAAAGAGGGAAGAAGATTAAAAAGAACGGACAAATTGTCAGTGTCCCTTCCATGTAACGGCACACCCATTGGAAAACCCTTAAGTAGGCCAACATGTTAGGGTGAATTTAAGAAGGCCATAGATTGAGTTGTTGGAAGACATCCCTCTTGAACTTTGTGAAAGGAAGCCTATAATCGATATCCTTAAAAATGACCTAGTATAAAGGGATCAAGATCATCGAATATTCTGAGCAGATCCTCTTGTCGTCACTAGAGCCCAACACCTCTCAGTCCTTTTTTGGTAGTACCAAATTTAGTAAAACAATCTTTTGTACTACCGATTGAAAAAGTTGACACCACACCTAGCGATTCTCAAGCCACTTACTCAAAACTCTCTTCGTCCATTGGGAACAATAAGTCATGTAGCGATCTAGTTGCTTTCACAATGTTGAATTGAAAAGAATAATAAGAAATACAAAAAGAATATCAATTTGACACCCAAATAATCCCTTCAACTGTCATTTCAGAAGTGAAAAGGTAGGGAAAACCATAGTGCCTCTAAATAGCTAGTTGCTTTCACCATGTCGACCTGAAAAGAAAAAGAAGATGAAGATGAGTTTGACACCCAAATTTTCCCTTCAACTGTCGTTTTCAAAAGCAAAAGGGTAAAAGGGAGAACCATAGTGGCTCTAAATAAAAAGCACGACAGACCAGTGAACATCGTTGGTCACTGCCACATCAGAAATTTAAAACCCTCTAAGTATGAAATAAGGTAAAGACGAACAACATAGCAAATTAACGAAGTATGTGATTAGAACTAAGAATTCACAAAAAATGATGAAAGTAAATGAAAACACCACTGGCGCAATTGAACTTAGAAGAACAAGAGAGCCTCTCTTCGCACAAACCAAAGAAAATGTGGAGAACAAAGTGATGGATGTAATAGTCCCTCCAAAATAAATCTGAGACAACCTCTTATATACTGAAATTGATCAAAGGGTGAAAATTCATAAGGTGCTAATCAACAGTTACGATCAAATCTCAAAAAAATGTGAAGCCGCAGTAGGTACTCACGTACCTACTCCATAGGATTCAAAGTTCTCCCTATTATTTAGTGGCACTATGGTTCTACCTTTTACCGGAGTAGGATTCAAAGTTCTCCCTATTATTTAGTGGCACTATGGTTCTACCTTTTACCATTTCACTTTTGAAATGGCAATTGATGGGATGATTTGGATGCCCAATTGATTTTCTTCTTCTTTTTCCTTTTAGGTTAACGTGGTGAAAGCAGCTGACTTGCTACACAATTTAGCGTTCTTGATGGATGAAAAGAGTTTTGAGGAGATGGTCTGGGAACCACAGAGGTAGTGTTGACTTTTAAAGTTAGGAGCTCATAAGACTGTTTTACTGAAGTTGGCACTAGCAAAAGAGACTTAGAGGAATGTCTTCCATCATCTGGATCTATGTCCTTCTAAAATTCACCCTAACTTGTTTGCCTACTTTAGGGTTTTCCAATGGGTGTGCCATTACACGGGAGGCACACTGACAATTTGTCTTTTTTTTCCATCTTCTACTCCTTTTGGGATGAGGATACAATGGGTCAGAATTTGATGTCCTTGAAGAAACCTAACAGGTTATTTGCACCATATATGGACTCCCTCCGCAGCTTCAAGGGTATCTACTACATCGTTTGGTTGTTAACGATAGGGTCGAAGCATGTATAGTTGTTCGTCAAACAATACTTAACCACGAAGGCTCTAAAGTAGCAATGTCAATCACAAGAAAAGGGGTTTGAATTGTGATTCTTTTAAAATTTTGATTTATGTGCTTAATTTAAATTAACTCAAGATCAAACTTGGTTGAAACAACATGTCCAGAATGTTCTACATATGTTAAAAGTAAATAAAACAAATTAATTTATAGTGGAGTGTAATTTGTGTGTGAAAATAATTAAAGATAAGGGATAGAAAGATCATACACAAAAATTATATTGCTTCACCCAACTCAGGCTACTTCAGTCCTCACAACCGTGAGTTTTTCACTATGTGCTTCAGAACCAAAATGTTCTCCTTCACACATTTTCTTTTGATCACACCTTGATCAATTACAATCTTCACCTTTCAACCTAGAAAGAATTTTTACAGTTGCGTTTCAACCTTGAAAGGATTTTTACAAACACACTCAATCTAACATAAAAGATAGACTTGAGTTACAAATGATGTGTATGATAAAAGTGTTTGGGATCTTGAAACTTCTCAACACTTATTTGAGATGAATAAAGGCAAACTCAGTGAATGATGATCCACAGATATAGTGAAGGGAGTTGTAGTTTGCTTCAAGATTTTTTGACTTGTTCTTACTTGAACAAGTGTTGGTAGATTTGAAAATTGAACTTTTGTCTTCATCTTCCAATTGATCTTCAGTTTATAAATGATAAAAGGCTTTGAATATTTAGTTTAAAAGGAATATAGTCGTTGGACACACTTCCCAAGTGTCATATCTATTTTAAAGTAAACAAAAACATGTTTATATTGTTGTCTACAACATTCTTGACAAACGAAGAATCTTCTTGCTTTTGAGTCTGATGGAAAACGTGAATGAGTGAGTGAATGGGATGTGAAATGTCAACTGGATATGCTTCAAATCAGAATTATGTAGAGCTTTCTGCAAAATAATGTAAGTACAATGTACTTGTGTCATTGTTCACAACTCATCCTTTTGGAGATCAATCTTGTCATTAATCTGGAGGTTGTTTTCCTCATTTGGGCATTCAGTTCGAGTTCTGGGCTTCACCATTGATTTGAGCAGTCTTGATAGTCTTTAAATTATGGTTTGGACTGTGGAAAATTGTTTGTTCTAATTATGTCTTTAAAAGAGAATAACCAGAAAGTTGTTTTGTAAAACCAGAATGTTCTTGATTTTGTGTTGTGTGTAAAACGTGGATGAGTGATTTATTAGCTGTCTAGTGTTAGTCATTTGTCTCAGAAGCATGGTGTGTTTTCTGCAAAAAGGTACAACAATAGTGACCTTGTTTTCCTACTTGTCCTTGCTCATAACTCATCAATCTGGAGATTGATCTTCATATTGTTTGCTTCTTTGGACCTTTAGCTAGACTTTTCGGCTTAAGTATTGTTTTGAGTTTCCTTTTTAATTTACTTAAGATATGGAATTGATTCATTTCATTTTTATTTTTAAAACCAATAGTCCATAATGATCTTGTATAAAAAGGTTGAAACTTTCGCAAACCAGAATGATCTTGGTTTAATTAGACTGTTGCTGTCAAAAACCAGAATGATCTTGGTTTGTCCAGATTGCTATTCTTATGAACCAGAATGATCTTTTAATAAACCAGAATGATCATTTGATAAACCAGAATGATCTTTTGATAAACCAAAATGATCATTTAATAAACCAAAATGATCTTGTAATAAACCAGAATATTCCTTGATAAACCATAATGATCTTGTTATCAACCATAATGATCTTGTTATAAACCAGAATGATCTTGTATCAATATGTCATCATTATAGAGATCATTCTGCAAATCAATCTGCATGTTTGTTTTTGCAAGTAGACCTTCAAATCTTGACTTTTAACTGCTCATTAAATGTTGGGAAGACCATGTTCGAAATGCCAATTGATTTACTACATGTTGCTCTTCTAAAAAGATCCCTTTTGTCAATTGTTCTTTAATTGAATAACCGTAACATTCTGAGAATTATCTTCCATCATTATTTTTATCAAATGACTTAATAAATGACTCAATCTTGAAATAATTTATTCTTCAAAGTTGATTCTTGTCATTTTATCGAATTGGTAAGACTATTTATGAATGCAATGAACTTGTTCATTATGAGAACATTATTTCATAACAATTGATAATTTACTTATGCACTTGTTGATGGCTTTTTGCTTTTTCACTTATGTAATTCATGTTCCTTAAATAAAACTCAAGGGCAATCATTAGTAGATCACCATTCATAAAACTTAATCATTTATTTCATAAAGTTTGTTGTCATTATAACATATATAAAAAAGGTTTTTTTACCTCAATATGCTCCTCTACGGTCGACGAGAATGGGGCAGTGTTCGAGAACATCATTCCCATGTTCACATTATTTTGATCAAACAGACGTCTTAGGAGGAACACAAAAGAGCTCGTCTTCAGGGTCAAGAATTTAACTTTCCCTAAAGCTTCTGAGAGGAATTCGCTACTTTGTTTTGCCAAGTCTTTTAAAACAAAGGTTGTTTATCAAGACCCCAACATTTCTATCGAACCAAGGTTCGTAGGAACTCGGGAGTTAATGTCATGTGAAACTCAAGAGGAGGTTGAATATTGTCTTAGTAAGTTGCGTTACTTTAGGATATTTGTGCCTTTATGAGTCTTTATATGTTGTTGTTCTTACTTTTTCATTTTCTGATTTCAAGAAGGATGGCCACTTCGCAAATGCAATAACTTTCAAAGAAAAGAAGTGAAGGAGGAACAAGGGGTCAACTTTTGTTGCGGAGGCTAACTTCGTGTCGATTCGGGTGGTGGAATCGACCCCTAAAGATTTCGTTGTTATAAGTTTAACCACCTTCGCGGCTATCAAGACCGACAATGTTCAAGAAATACATGCCAATTACACTAGTTAAAAGCGATTGATAACCAATTCAGAGGGTCATGGAGCCTCATCAACCACATTTCCTTCTTATCAATGGAATGGGCAAATATGTATCTAGCGAAGAAAGCCAACATATCTATTCAGCTGGTTGACTTAACAGTCTTTTGTGACCTAGGTTCATGGTGCTAGTCTTATTATTAAATTTTAGATCATCTAAACTAAAATATCAAACTTCGTATCTAAGGTACAATATCATCATCCCAATTTATTGAGTTTAATATCATCTAAGCACATATGTCTTATTTAGCATCCAAGGTCATTGAGACACAATAACATATTCTTAATTTATCAAATTTAAGATCAAATATCAAAGTTTACATCCATTTTGAGGCACAACACCATCATAACAATTTACGAAATTAAGAAACATCTTGATTTAAATAACAAATTTGCATCAAATGTAATTGAGGCACAATAACATCATCCTAATTCATCAAATTTAGGATAATATAAAGCTCAAATATCGAATTTTGCATCCTAGTTCATATGTGGCAGAATACCATAATCTCAATTTATCGAAATTAGGATCATTTAGACTCAAATATCAAATATTGTATCCAATATCATTGAGAGACAATAATATCACCCCAATTTTTCAAATTCAATATCGTCTAGACCCAGATATCATATTTTTTCATCCAAGGGCATCAAGACACAATAATATCATCCCAATTTACCAAATTTAAAATCATCTAGGCTTAAATATCAAATCTTGCATCTAAGGTCATCAAGGCACAATATCATCATCCTAATTTGCCGAACTTAAGATTGTCTAGAATCAAATATCGTATCCAAGATCATTAAGTCACAATATCATCATCCTAATTTATCAATCATTTAGGATCATCTAGACTGAAATATAAAATTTCGCATCCAAGGTTATCAAGGCACAATACCAACATTTCAATTTATTGACTTTGCGATCATAATACTCAAATTTAATATTTCACTACAAAATTGTTAAGGCACAATATCATCATCCCTAGTTATTGAAATTAGGATCACCTTGACCCAAATAAAAAATTTCGTAACCAATATCGATCCACAATACCATAACAAATTTATTGAATTTCATTTTGTTTAGGTAAACTTAAATATCAAAATTTGTATCCTAGTAAAGACAACGTACAATCATTCCAACTATCAAATCAAATTTAGAAACATCTAAGAACAAATATTGCATTCAAGGTCACGGGGCACAACACCATCAATCTAATTTATTGAACTTAGAATCGTTTAGGATTAAATAGAATTTGTACCCAAAGTCTAAAGGCTCGACACTATCATCATAATTTAACAAATTTAGATTCATCAACAATCAAATATCCAATTTCACATCTAAGATCACTCAGGCACAATATCATCATATCAATTCATCGAATATAAGATCATGTAGGTCAAATATCATATTTGGCATCCATGGTCATTGAGACACCATCATTCCAATTTAACAAATTATCGAGGCGCAATATCGTCATCAAAATTTATAGAATTTCATGTCAATAAGACTCAAAAGTCAAATTCGCATCCAAGGTCGTCTAACCACAAAACCATCATCCCAATTTATCGAACGTAGGAGGCCCATTTACAAAATTTTGCATCGAACATTATCGATCCAATTTACCATCATCATCACAATTTATCAAAATTAATGGTGTTGTGCCTCACATATAAATTTTGCATCCAAGTTCATTGAAGCTATGGCAGAATACCATCATCTCAACTTATCAAATTTAAGATCAATTAGACTCAAATTCAAATTTTGAATGAACGTCATTGAGGGACAATAATATCATCCCAATTTTTTGAATTCAACATCATCTAGACTTAGATATCATATTTTTGCGTCAAGGGCATCAAGACACACCAACATCATCCCAATTTACCAAATTTAGAATCATCTAGGCTCAAATATCAAATCTTGCATCTAAGGTCATCGAGGCACAATATCATCATCCTAATTTACCAAACTTAAGAATGTCTAGAATCAAATTTCGCATCCAAGGTCATCGAGGAACAATATCGTCATCCTAATTTATTAATCATTTAAGATCATCTAGACTTAAATATAAAGTTTCGCATCCAATGATATCAAGGCACAATACATCTCAATTCATTGACTTTAAGATCATATTACTCAAATATAATTTTTCACTGCAAAAATGATGAGGCACAATATTGTCATCCCTATTTATTTAAATTAAGATCACTTAGACTCAAATAGCAAATTTCATAACCAATATTGAGGCACAATACCATAACATCAATTTATCAAATTTCATTTCGTTCAGGCAAGCTTCAATATCAAAATTTGTATCCAAGTAAAGACACAATAAAATCATTCTAACTATCAAATATAGGAACATATTGAAGTAGCTAAAATATCACTAGAAGGGGGGTTGAATAGAGATATTTGGGTTTTTAAATTTTTCTTTTGAATATGTATCCTCTATGAGAGGATGAATATCAAAGTGTGGTTAATTTAAAAACTTTAATACACAGTTAAATATAAGGAAGAGAGTTTAGAGAAGGACACACCAAGATTTATACTGGTTCACCCAATAATGGCTACGTTCAATCCTCACACACTTGTGAGTTTTTACTAAGGCTCAAACTGGCCTGTCCTCTTTACAGACCTTTTTTCAAAATGTATATTCCTAGCCTCACCAGGCTTACAATTCTTTTTCTTTTCTGATTACAAAGATAACCAAGTGTAAAACAACTTGGAATTTACATAGTAAAGATTTGATATAGTTTGTATGATCTTTCTCTTTACAAGAATTTTCTAAGAGGATATTCTAAAGATATAGTTTAGGATTTGTAGAAAGTGCAAAGAGAGGATGTAAATGATCTTCTTAACTTTGAGAAAAATTACTCTTTGTAAGTTATTGTTCTCATTTGAGCTTAAGAGATCATCTTCCTTTATAGAGGTTATGAACCTCTTTTTCCAAGCAAAAGGATGTAAGTGACCGTTGGAGATTTATGCAAGTGTCCAAGGTTCTTTTTCTTATTTACTATATTGCCATCCAGTTGTCCTTGCAAATATGAGCTCAGGATGAGCTTGAAGTTCAACCTCATTCTGAAGTCCTAACCTCCCTTGAGATACGGACCTGAGCTTTTCTTTTCTTTTTGTGCTTCCAATGCTGTCTAGGTACTGCCTTTCCCTGCTTAGGTATCAGCTTTTTATTTTGACTCTTCCCTAGGTAAGAGGATGAACTTTGATCTGCTCATCATCCTCTTATTATTGGCTTGTAACCTCTTTTGCTTGTTTTGACACAATCACTACTGTTTGTCCTCAAGGTGCCTTGGAATCATTATTTTTGTGATCCCGTATATTCTTTTGAAAAATGGCTGATCTTTTTCTCATGAATGTCTATCCTCCAGTTCAACCTCCAGTTTAGAAAAACTAGTTGAATTACTTCAGATTTTTCTTCTTAATACTAGAGTTAATTAGGAACTTGTTGCTTAATGAAATACACTCAAGAGCACATATTAGACATTCAAACATAATCATAATCATTAAATAATTTTGTTATCATTAAAACTATTTGAGAGAGATTTTGTCTCAACACATATAAGAACAAATTATGCATTCAAGATCACGGGACACGACACCATCATCCCAATTTATTGAACTTAGAATCATTTAGCCTCAAATAAAATATGTACCAAAGTCTGGAAGCTCGACGCTATCATCATAATTTAACAAATTTAGGTTCATCAAATATAAAATTTTTAGGCACAGTATCATCATCTCAATCTATCGAATATATGATCATGTAGGTCAAAAATCATATTTGAAATCTGTAAAAATACATGTTTTTGATTATACACAAAGACCAATGGTGACAACGCTCAAAGCAACAAAAAGAAGAATTCCTCCAAAACATTTCCAAACATCCTTTGATGAATTAAAAATAGATAGATTATGTAAAGGTAAATGATTCAAGCCATAATTCAACTACAAGAGAACCTTACATGTTTTGCATATGCATAAACAATTTTTTCAAAAGTCAAAAATAATATTTTCAAAATGTTAGAATCTTTATTTTTGACTAAATACAACATTGTAATCGAATACAAAACAGGTGTATTCGGATACAGATGAAAATTGCTAAGTCAATAGCCAAAATGTCTCATCTGTATTCGACTACAACCAAGGTGTATTCGAATACAGATGAAAAATTGTTAAGTCAGAAGCAAAACCATCTCATCTGTATTCGAATACAGATGAAAAATTGGTAAGTCAGTAGCTAAAACTCTTCATCTGTATTCGACTACACAAAAGTGTATTCGACTACACAGTGAAAAATTTGAATAAATTTAAACGTTGCAGCGAGTTGTATTCGAATACAGATAGCATGTAATCGAATACAACTGGAAGCAATGCAATTTTTCAGTTCTGAATTCAATCTAAAACATTGCAATTCTTCCTCAAACCTTTTGGATCAATGGACACGAATCTGAAGAGATGTTTATGGACTATAAATATATCATAACTTCAGATTCAAAATATTCATTCCAATTACACAATTTCAAAGACTTTGAACTAACTTTTCTGAATTTTTCTCAAAGTTATTTTCAGAAATTCAAGTACTTGCATATCATTTTCATATCCTTAAGGTTCTCAACGTACTTGAATAAATCTTGGATTGTTATCATTCTACCTCCTTCTTACTCATATACTCTTATCAAAACAACAAGTGTTTGTAAAAGAAAGTTGTACTTTCTTTAAGTGTTATATCTAAGATAGTAGTGTTCTATCATAGAAAGTTTGTTAGAAGATTGTAGCCAATGTCCCAGGGTGAGGACTTGTACATATTCTGACAGATAGTGAAGAAAATCTCTTGTGGTGAGCAAGAGGACTGGATGTACCCTTGGTTATAAGGGGAACCAGGATAAATCTGCAGTGTTCATTTACTTGTTGTTATTTACTTCTTCATCTACCAACATTAAACTCAAAAAGCAATCACTAAAATTCTGAAAACTGTTAAAATACCCAAACACCTAATTCACCCCTCCCCCTCTTAGGTGCACATCTAATCTTACAATTGGCATCAGAGCAGATTCAAGGTAACTTACTCCTAGATCAAATAACTCATGGCTTCCGCACAACCAGTTTTTAGAGACGGTGGCAGCAGTAACAAACCACCATGTTTCGTCGTTGAACATTATGATTTTTGGAAGATACGAATGCAAGCATATCTTGAGGCACAGGGAGACGAAATATGGGATGCTGTTGAAAATAGCCCCTACATCCCAACGACAGTTATAAACAACAAAGAAGAAATCAAGATAAAGAATTCTTGGACCGGTGACGATAAAAAGAAAGTGCTATTTGACAAAAAGGCTAAAAACATTCTACAATCAGTATTAGGTATGGATGAATTTTTCCGCATATCTCATTGTAAAACAGCCAAGGAAATATGGGACACATTGGAAGTAACCCATGAAGGCACCATAGAGGTAAAAAGATCCAAACTGAATACACTTTCTCAATAATATGAATTATTTCGTATGCAGCCTGGAGAATCTATATTAGACATGCAGAAACGATTCTCCCACTTAACAAATCACTTGACAGCCCTTGGAAAAGTTTTCTCCAACGATGAACTGAATCTGAAAGTATTAAGATCACTAACTAGGGCGTGTCAACCAAAGGTGACAGCGATATCAGAAAAGAAGAGTTTATCCAAAATGTCACTTTCTACATTATTTGGCAAACTACAAGAACATGAAATAGAACTTGGACGATTAGAGCAAAATGAAACCCAAGAAAAGAAGAGCAAAAATATTGCTCTAAAGACCGAATCAAAGGAAGTAGTCAAAGATGAAATTTCTGATGACGACGAAAACATTAACTTCCTTGTCAAGAAATTCGGTAAATTTCTTAAAAATAACAGAAGTTTCAAAAAGAAGAACTTCAGAAAGAAAGATAGCACGGCTAACCAAAACTTCACATGCTTTGAATGTGGGAAACAAGGACATATTAAAGCAGATTGCCCAGATCTCATCAAAAAGAATGCCGGTAAAAGAAAAGACTTTAAGAAAGCATATATAGCATGGGAAGATAACGACATAAGTTCATCATCAGAAACTGAAAGTGATGAATGTGCTAATGTTGCACTAATGGCTTCACATCATTCAGATGACGAAGAGGTTAGTAACTTAAACACTCCTCATTATAATCATGAATTAGTTATAGAATACAATGAAGCACAAAATGCAATAAAGGAACTTCTTGTTGAATGTAAAAATCTGCTTAAACAAGTATCAACTCAAAAGAAAGAAATCTCATGTTTTAAAGAAAAAATTAATATTATGGAAAAAGATGCTGAAAAATCTAAGCAGAATTCTACATGCAACAATTGTGATTCCCTTTCATTTAAAATTGTTCAACTAAATAGAGTGATTGAAAGATATGAAAAAGGACATATAGGATTGGAAAATGTTCTAAACATGCAAAGATATTCAAATGATAAAAGTGGTCTTGGATTTTCTAAATTTGACAAACCAAGCACTAGTAAGACTATTTTTGTAAAATCAAGTAATCAAACAAATCTAAGAAATATGACAATTGTACAGAAAGAGCATTCGCATAAGGAAAAGATTACTAAAAATAAACTTGATACATACACTAGTAAAATTCCTACTTGCTCATATTGTGGTATATATGGACACACACCAAATACTTGTCATATAAGAAACATTAGTGTTCCTAAAAGGCATTGCATATGGGTCAAGAAAGGCACTAACCCCCAAGGACCCAAAGCACTTTGGGTACCTAATAAAATTTGATTTCAATTTTGCAGGGATGCACACAAAGTACTTCAAATTTGTGGTACTTAAATAGTGGGTGTTCCAAACACATGACGGGAGACATAACAAAATTTTCAGCCTTGACCCTTGAATCAAAAGGACATGTAGTATATGGAGATAATAATAAAGGAAAAATCCTAGGTATTGGAAAAGTTGGAACAGCACCTTCTCCATCAATTGAAGATGTTTTGTATGTTGAAGGCCTAAAGCATAATCTAATAAGCATTAGCCAGTTATGTGACAAAGGACACAAGATAGTCTTCAACAAAGAAGAGTGCATCATTCAAAATGCAGCAACAAGTGAAATTCAATTTATCGGTAAACGTTTCAAGAATATTTTTATACTTAATTTTGACGATTTATCCTTGAAAATGAAATGTCTTTTGGTAAGCGACAACAATGATGCATGGTTATGGCATAAAAGAATTGCTCATATTCACATGGATCATTTAAACAAACTAGTCAAGCATGATCTTGTTGTTGGATTACCAAAAATGAAATTTGTCAAGGATAAATTATGTGACGCATGTCAAAAAGGTAAATAAACGAAAACTTCCTTCAAAGCTATAAATGTTATATCTACTACAAGACCACTTCAATTAATACACATGGATTTGTTTGGTCCATCAAGAACTAAGAGTCTTGGTGGAAATTCATATGGACTAGTGATTGTTGATGACTTTTCAAGGTACACATGGACCTTGTTTTTGGCAAACAAAAACGAAGCTTTTAAAGCATTTAAAAATTATGCCAAACTAGTCCAAAATGAACAATCATCCAAAATTGTATCAATTAGAAGTGATCATGGAAAAGAATTTCAAAACACCTTATTTGAAGAATTCTGTGAAGAAAATGGAATTTTCCACAATTTTTCTGCACCTAGAACACCTCAACAAAATGGGGTTGTTGAGAGAAAGAACAGAACCTTGATAGAACTTGCAAGAACTATGTTAAGTGATTCAAATCTACCAAAGTATTTTTGGGCAGATGCCGTAAACACGGCATGCTATGTTACTAACAGAGTAAACATTCGGCCGATTCTTAAGAAGACTCCGTATGAACTCTACAAAGGCAGAAAGCCCAATATCTCTCACTTCCACATCTTTGGATGCAAGTGTTTTGTGCTAAATAACGGAAAACACAATCTTGGAAAATTCGATGAAAAAGCAGATGAAGGTATATTTATTGGGTATGCATTATCTAGTAAAGCATTTAGAATTTTCAATAAAAGAACGTTAATTGTAGAAGAATCAATACATGTTACTTTTGATGAAACTAACCCCTTGAAAGAGGACAAAACTATTTCTTATGATGATGATGATATTGAAAGTAGTGATCCAAGTAAAGAAGATCAAATTGATCAACCGAGTCAAGACAATGAAGTCAACATTGAAAAGGAAAACGATAAACTACCAAAGGAATGGAGAACCCATCGAGATCATCCAATTGATAACATTATTGGTGATATCAACAAAGGAGTCACAACTAGACTTAAACTACAAGATGCATGCTTAAACATGGCATTTGTTTCACAAATCGAACCTTCCAAAATAGGTGAAGCACTAAAAGATGATCAATGGATACTTGCAATGCAAGAAGAACTTAACCAATTCGAAAGAAATGAAGTTTGGGAACTTGTTCCTAATCCAGGAGATAAACACATAATTGGTACAAAATGGATATTTAAAAATAAACTTGACGAAAATGGTATAGTTGTTCGCAACAAAGCAAGATTGGTCGCCCAAGGATACAATCAAGAAGAAGGAATCGATTTTGACGAAACATTTGCCCCGGTCGCAAGGTTAGAAGCAATACGTTTACTACTTGCTTATGCCTGTTCTATGAATTTTGAATTATTTCAGATGGATGTGAAAAGTGCATTTCTAAATGGATACATCAATGAAGAAGTATATGTCAAGCAGCCACCCGGCTTTGAGGACTTCAAGAATCCTACACATGTATTCAAACTAAGGAAAGCTCTCTATGGTCTAAAACAAGCACCAAGAGCTTAGTACGACAGATTGAGTGCCTTCCTGTGTGAAAGAGGTTTTGAAAAGGGCAAGGTTGACAAGACATTATTTATTAAACGAAATAATGGTCACACCTTGTTGGTCCAAATTTATGTTGACGATATCATATTCGGATCAACAAACAATGAAATATGTGAAGAATTCTCATTGATGATGCAAGGTGAATTTGAAATGTCCATGATGGGAAAATTAAACTATTTTCTTGGTCTTCACATCAAACAAATCAAGCATGGCATCTTCATCAATCAAGCAAAATATTGCAAAGAACTGCTAAAAAGATTTGAAATGGAAAATTGCAAGGAAAGTGCAACTCCCATGGGTTCCGGAACATATGTTGATAAAGATGAAACTGGTGCGTCTGTAGACATTTCAAAATATCGAGGTATGATTGGATCTTTATTATATCTAACGGCCAGTCGGCCAGATATCATGTTTAGTGTTTGTCTGTGTGCTAGATTTCAGGCAGATCCGAAAGAATCACATCTTGTAGCTGTCAAAAGAATCATGAAATATTTAAAAGGCACCATCAATGTAGGACTATGGTATCCTAAAGGTAGCATATGTAGTATCGTTGGATATTCTGATTCAGATTATGCAGGATGTAAAACAGACCGTAAAAGCACAAGCGGCACTTGTCATGTATTGGGCAATGCACTCGTATCTTGGTCATGTAAAAAGCAAGCATGTGTCGCACTCAGTAGTGCTGAAGCCGAATACATAGCAGCAGGAAGTTGTTGTGCACAAATCCTATGGCTCAAGCAACAACTATGTGATTATGGAATTGATCTTGGATGTATTCCGTTACGATGCGACAACACTAGTGCAATCAATATTTCAAAGAATCCAATCATGCATTCTCGGACCAAACACATTGATATACGACATCATTTTTTGCGCGATCATGTGCTTAAAGGAAATGTTGAAGTAACCTTTGTGGATACTCATAACAAACTTGCGGACATCTTTACTAAACCACTTCCTAAAGACTCCTTTTTCAAAATACGACGTGAACTCGGCATCTTAAGTGAAAGTGATCTTTAAACATAAGGTAAATTGTTATCATCATGTCAAAGGTATGAGTTATTTCTCGTCTTCGCATATTAGAATTCAGTTGTCTATGCCTACATGTCATTTTCCGTGTAATTATATAAAGTCTGTGTTATGCTCTGCCTGAGAAATTCATGTCTGTTTCAAAAATTTTAAAGTTGTAGCCGATTACAATCAGACTGTAATCGAATATAGTTTTCCAGAACCATCTGTATTCGAATACAATGGAAGTGTATTCGACTACATCTTCGCATTTTTCTGTCATATTTAAACATTTTTTCAGCATTCCACTGTTCATTCGACTTGGGTATTCGAATACAAAAACACTCCCTCATTCGACAATCATCAATTCTTCTTCAGAATTCACTTCCAGTATTTCGAATACACTAAAACCCCAAATTCGAATCCACTCCTCTTCTTCCTTTTTTCAATTTCGCGAACCTGACAACCTAACCCCCAAATTTCCTTCACTTTCACAACACTGTCACGAATCCAGAACCCTAAAACCCCAAAAAATGTCCAACATCTCCAACACTGTTCAAAACGCACGCAAACGTGGACCTCGCACTAAGCATGCATGTGTGGGTCCTTCCAAGCGACGAACCAAGAGCACCAACACCACGGATTTATCCCGTCTCCTGCACTCTCCGGAAGAAATTACTCGGTTTCGCACACTTTACTCCGACAAGAGGCTCATCATTCCCAAAATCGGTACTTTAGATTCGTTCTCTGCCTTTCAATTTCCTGCTTTACTTAGGGCTCAATGTATTGAGGAATTTATTGCTTACAAGGGTCCAATATATCCTGATTTAGTTCGAGTCTTTTATTGTAATCTGTGTCGGGATGGCAAAATGTTGATTTCTCGTGTCAAAGGAAAAACCATTGAACTTGATTCTCATATTATTGGTGGCATTTTGAAAATACCCGATGTCGGCCAGAAAACTAGTCCGACTAACTTATGCAAATGGTATAATGTTTCAAAATATGATGCCTATGTGGCTCTTTGTCGCTTTGACAAACAAACTATGGAACGCAAGAGACTTCAGGCTGGCTCCACCTTTGCAAAGCAACGATTTGGTGTTGGAAATCTAACTGTCAATTATCGCTTGCTTCATTACTTCTTAAGTTACATTTTGGTTCCTAAAGCCGGTAACTACTCTCAGATTTCTGAGTTTGAACTCCAGATTATGTACTACATGTTTGAAGGCCTTCCCCTTAACTGGGCGTATTTTGTTAAGTCCATCATGTTTGTATCCCGAGAAGCTGTTGGTTTGCCTTATGCTAAGGAAGTTTCTCGCATTCTTGAACACTTTGGGGTGGATTTCTCTGAGGAAGTTGTGTATACCGTTACTAAGGATAATCTGCTTGATTTAAGTGTCCTTCCTAGCATGAAAATCGTTTGGAGTGAACCGCTTCAAAAATACATCCATCTGAGTGATATAGGTCAAACATCTGCTGATGCTCCTGCCGACACCTCTGCACCTGATACTGCTCCTACAGATGATGCTGCTGAAGATACTGCATCTGATGATGATCAGGTCTACAACCGAATGATTATGGCTAAACTTGACTCTCTCCAGACCTGCTTCTCCGGATTTACCACTTCGGTCGATGCTCGCTTTCAAGCTCTCGAATCCACCATCGCTACCAACCTTGATAGCCTGGTCCACGAGATGTGTATCATCGCCGACAAAATTGATCACCTCCATCTACCTCTTGATCGTCGCTGATTCGCACTTCCTTTCCTAGGACTAGTTCGCCTTTTGTTTTAGGATTACATTACCCTTCTGTTTTAGTGTAATCTCTGCTACTTTCCGTTTCATTTTGGTATTATTGTCTGACTTTTATATGACTTTATCTGATTGCTTATGTCAAATATGATCGTTCTTGGTTTATTTTAAATTGCTTCTATGTTATCTCTTCATCCCTTATTGCTGGTATTCTTCTTTTTGATCATGTCAAAAGGGGGAGAAAATATGTATTTTGTTGTTGTCCATTAAATTTTAAATGTAGGTACTCAACACACATCTTCCCTTCATCCTCCAACACAGAAGTTTGCATACATTACGGGGGAGTCGTCAATAAACAACAATGGTTTTGTCATAATCAAAAAGGGGGAGAATGTAAAAATACATGTTTTTGATTATACACAAAGACCAATGGTGACAACACTCAAAGCAACAAAAAGAAGAATTCCTCCAAAACATTTCCAAACATACTTTGATGAATTAAAAATAGATAGATTATGTAAAGGTAAATGATTCAAGCCATAATTCAACTACAAGAGAACCTTACATGTTTAGCATATGCATAAACAATTTTTTCAAAAGTCCAAAATAATATTTTCAAAATGTTAGAATCTTTATTTTTGACTAAATACAACATTGTAATCGAATACAAAACAGGTGTATTCGGATACAGATGAAAATTGCTAAGTCAGTAGCAAAAACGTCTCATCTGTATTCGACTACAACCAAGGTGTATTCGAATACAGATGAAAATTGCTAAGTCAAAAGCAAAACCATCTCATCTGTATTCGACTACATCCTGCTGTATTCGAATACAGATGAAAAATTGCTAAGTCAGTAGCTAAAACTCTTCATCTGTATTCGACTACACAAAAGTGTATTCGACTACACAGTGAAAAATTTGAATAAATTTAAACGTTGCAGCGAGTTGTATTCGAATACAGATAGCATGTAATCGAATACAACTGGAAGCAATGCAATTTTTCAGTTCTGAATTCAATCTAAAACATTGCAATTCTTCCTCAAACCTTTTGGATCAATGGACACGAATTTGAAGAGATGTTTATGGACTATAAATATATCATAACTTCATATTCAAAATATTCATTACAATTACACAATTTCAAAGACTTTGAACTAACTTTTCTGAATTTTTCTCAAAGTTATTTTCAGAAATTCAAGTACTTGCATATCATTTTCATATCCTTAAGGTTCTCAACGTACTTGAATAAATCTTGGATTGTTATCATTCTACCTCCTTCTTACTCATATACTCTTATCAAAACAACAAGTGTTTGTAAAAGAAAGTTGTACTTTCTTTAAGTGTTATATCTAAGATAGTAGTGTTCTATCATAGAAAGTTTGTTAGAAGATAGTAGCCAAGGTCCCAGGGTGAGGACTTGTACATATTCTGACAGATAGTGAAGAAAATCTCTTGTGGTGAGCAAGAGGACTGGATGAACCCTTGGTTATAAGGGGAACCAGGATAAATATGCAGTGTTAATTTATTTACTGTTATTTACTTCTTCATCTACCAACATTAAACTCAAAAATCAATCACTAAAATTCTGAAAACTGTTAAAATACCCAAACACCTAATTCACCCCCCCCCTCTTAGGTGCACATCTGATCTTACAATTGGCATCAGAGCATGGATTTGTTTTTGTAGGGAAATCTTCTTGGGTTTCTTTTGTTTAGAGGACACTCAGTTTTGTAGTGTCCCACTTTGTTGCATCCAAAGCATTTTATCTGACTTTTGTCAGTTTTTTCTTTTTCAAATGGCTTTTTGTCTTGTCCTCTTCGATTAATCATCCTTTGAATTCTTTTAGAGATCAGAGCGAGTTCGTCCTCTTCTTCAGATAGAGGACACTCATCATTTTCTGCTTTTGTAACCTCTTCAGCTTGCTTGGAGGATGAACTTTCGATTTGATTCGTTTTGAGAGCAACCATTTTTCCTTTCTTGCTTGGTTTGTCTGAGAGCATTAGTGGTTCATGTGCTCTAAGTGTTCCAACGAGATCTTCTAATTTCATGGTGGCCAAGTCTTTAGCTTGAGTGATGGCCGTCACCATTGGCCTCCATTCTTTAGGTAGACTTCTTAAAAAATTTCTTATCCTTTCTTGGACAGAATAGATTTTTCCAAGGGATCGAAGATTTTTCAGTATGGTGGTGAGTCTTGAGAACATTTCATCAATGGTTTCCTCCTCCTTCATTTCAAACAATTCAAATTCTCGTACTCCCATATAAATTTTTGCTTCCTTTACATGACTTGATCCTTCATGATGGATTCTCAAGGTGTCCCAAAGTTCTTTAGCACTATTGCATTCTTCAACTCTATCATATTCTTCCCTGCTCAAAGCACAAGTTAGAAATAAATGAGCTTTAGAGTTAAGAAGTACCTTAGAGTTTTCATCAGCTGTCCATTGTCCTTGAGGTTTCTCGTCGGAGGTTGAATCTGCATTATTGATTTTAATGACGTGATTTCCATGTTCAACCACTGACCACATGTTGTTATCTTGTGATATGAGAAACAATCTCATTTTTCCTTTCCAATGGTAGTAGTCTGTACCATCAAAGTAAGGAAATCGGGTGGATGAACCTCCTTCTGGTATATACTTAGCCTTAGACATTTTCTTGTTTCTTGATCTTTTTCTCTTACACTGTTAGGTGTTTTTTTTAAGAGAAACTTGCTCTGATGCCAATTGAAGTAGCTAAAATATCACTAGAAGGGGGGTTGAATAGAGATATTTGGGTTTTTAAATTTTTCTTTTGAATATGTATCCTCTATGAGAGGATGAATATCAAAGTGTGGTTAATTTAAAAACTTTAATACACAGTTAAATATAAGAAAGAGAGTTTAGAGAAGGACACACCAAGATTTATATTGGTTCACCCAATAATGGCTACGTCCAGTCCTCACACACTTGTGAGTTTTTACTAAGGCTCAAACTGGCTTGTCCTCTTTACGAACCTCTTTTCAAAATGTATATTCCTAGCATCACCAGGCTTACAATTCTTTTTCTTTTCTGATTACAAAGATAACCAAGTGTAAAACAACTTGGAATTTACAGAGTAAAGATTTGATATAGTTTGTATGATCTTTCTCTTTACAAGAACTTTCTAAGAGGATATTCTAAAGATATAGTTTAGGATTTGTAGAAAGTGCAAAGAGAGGATGTAAATGATCTTCTAAACTTTGAGAAAAATTACTCTTTGTAAGTTATTGTTCTCATTTGAGCTTAAGAGATCATCTTCCTTTATAGAGGTTATGAACCTCTTTTTCCAAGCAAAAGGATGTAAGTGACCGTTGGAGATTTATGCAAGTGTCCAAGGTTCTTGTTCTTATTTACTATATTGTCATCCTGCTGTCCTTGCAAATATGAGCTCAGGAGGATGAGCTTGAAGTTCAACCTCATTCTGAAGTCCTAACCTCCCTTGAGATACGGACCTGAGCTTTTCTTTTCTTTTTGTGTTTCCAATGCTGTCTAGGTACTGCCTTTCCCTGCTTAGGTATCAGCTTTTTATTTTGACTCTTCCCAAGGTAAGAGGATGAACTTTGATCTGCTCATCATCCTCTTATTATTGGCTTGTAACCTCTTTTGCTTGTTTTGACACAACCACTACTGTTTGTCCTCAAGGTGCCTTGGAATCATTATTTTTGTGATCCCATATATTCTTTTGAAGAATGGCTGATCTTTTTCTCATGAATGTCTATCCTCCAGTTCAACCTCCAGTTTAGAAAAACTTGTTGAATTACTTCAGATATTTCTTCTTAATACTAGAGTTGATTAGGAACCTGTTGCTTAATGAAATACACTCAAGAGCACATATTAAACATTCAAACATAATCATAATCATTAAATAATTTTGTTATCATTAAAACTATTTGAGAGAGATTTTGTCTCAACACATATAAGAACAAATTATGCATTCCAGATCACGGGACACGACACCATCATCCCAATTTATTGAACTTAGAATCATTTAGCCTCAAATAAAATATGTACCCAAAGTCTGGAAGCTCAACGTTATCATCATAATTTAACAAATTTAGGTTCATCAAATATAAAATTTTGAGGCACAGTATCATCATCTCAATCTATCGAATATATGATCATGTAGGTCAAAAATCATATTTGGCATCCATGGTCATTGAGACACCAACTTTCCAATTTAACAAATTAGGGACATCTAGGTTCAAATATTGAATTTTGCATCCAATATGGCCAAGGCGCAATATCATTATCTAAGTTTATAGAATGTCAATAAGATTCCAAAGTCAAATTCAAATTTATGGTCGTCTAGGCACAAAACCATCATCCTAATGTATCAAACTTAGAACCATTTAGACTTAAATATCATATTTTGCATACAATGTCGAGATACAAAAACATCAATCTATCGAGGCACAAAACCATCATCCTAATGTATCAAGGCAATTTACCATCATCGCAATTTATCGAATTCAATACCATATAGGCACACAATACCATCATCCTAATTTATTTAATTCAACGTCATATCTTCACATATAAATTTTGCATCCAAGTTCACTAAAGCACCATACCATAGTCCGAAAATCAAATTTTACATCTAAGGTGATCAAAGCTTAATATGACAATCATCCTCTGAATTTATCAAATTTAGGATAGTCTATTAAGCTCAAACCATAAGACCATATATGCTCAAATATCATTAAAATACATGTTTTTGATGAAGACAAAAGACCAACGATGATGATTGTAACGCCCCGGATTTTTTTATTCAAAGTGTTACTTGAAAACATATTGTTTAGAAAGATTTACGACAATATTTTTTTTTATCTAACTACCTAACATTTATTCATGCAAATAATTAGTAACAACCGCGTTTATTTAATTTTATTAAGAAAATGTTTATTCAAGACTATAACAAGAAAAACAATAATTCCTAACGGAAGAGAACCCACTTTCGTATTTTTAGAATCCTAGTGCATGTTAAAAGTTGGTGACAAAAGATTAAAAATAAACTTAGAAGTATCGCGGCAATTCTACCATTACAAAATTGTATTGAAAATCCATTTTTTTATCCCCATTCGCCGCACATTAATACTCATCAACTACTCTTGAATCTCCTTGAACTCATTAGTACCTAAAATGTTGTTGTAAGGGTCAGTTTTATCCATCATCCACATCAAACCAAAGTTAAACATATAGAAGGATAACACAAAATATATAAGAGTAAAAACTTCCAATTTAAAAGAAAAATACACAAACCAATAAATTGCATAACAAAAAATACATACTCCTAAAACTATATGATCCGGATATACCTGCCACTAAGGCAACTTCCACACAGAAAAATCACCCATACCAATGGGGATAACCTGCCACTAAGGCAACTTCCACACAGATCACCCATACCAATGGGGAAAAACTTGCCACTAAGGCAACTTCCACGAAGATGCATATGCCATGACATGATAGGATGATATATTATCAAAGAGATATATTTCCACGCAGCCCACTAAGAATCATGTAATAAGCATTCAAAACACTTTTCAAAGTCATCATCTTATTCACATATCACTAAGATCACATATCCATAACAAATAATCATGAAAATCATAACTTTCACCACATACACACAAAAATCAAGATTTGGTATCATACACACCATAAAGATTAACACGTTAACATATATAACAACAAGATTTAACTCCAACTCATACATCATAAAACTTTGTCACATATAACATACAAATTCCACTATTCTTTCATATTCATTATAAAAATTAAAACTTTATTACATATAACATAGAATTCATACTTTACTTCATATTCGCCATAAAAATCAAAACTTCATCATATGTAACATCAAAATTCATACTTTACTTCTTAAAAATCATATATATAATAACTTAACACAAAGGATTGGGGTTTCGTTATTTTAATTCATTAGTCTACATATTATTCCTTTCAAAAAGTAAGCAATCACAATTATTTATTTCATGTCATCCAACTAACGGTCTAACTATAATTTGTGTGGGGAAAAGCCCTTACCTTGGCCGCTTTCCTTCCTAGTACAAATCTATAAGCCCCACAAAGTTGTTCACAAGGAAAAAGAAGTTTCAAGCTTTTGATGCACGAAGAAAATAGGTGATGGAGATGGTGGCTAAAATTTGGTATTCTTTACAGAATCTTGTTTGTTAAGGGTTTGTGAAATAGGGTTTGTGATTGTGGCTAGGGTTTCGGTATTCCTTTCTATTTAAAGTGAATATTATTGGGTAAATAGTGTTGGGCCTAAATAAGAAATTGAAAGGAGAAAATATTATTATAATTCTTATTATTATTATTATTATTATTATTATTATTATTATTAGTTAACCTTCATAAAAAAACAAAGGCATAAACTCCTAGCCCAACTTTCTACTCATTCAAATGGGTCGTGTGATACCAAGCCACAACCTTTAGCTCAAATTTTTCTTGCCTTAGAAATAAAAATACATCTACTAAATAATTCTTGCTAACAACTTTACTACAATAAGGCAAACATGGCGAATAATTACCACACCAAATTTAATATTGGAAAATATATATTTATAAATCCAAATTATTTTAATTAATAATTTTAGAGGATGTTACAATGATGATCAAGACAACAAGCTCAAAAAGAATAAGTCCAAAATATCTTATTGATAAACTTTAACATATTAGATGTTTAAATGTAAAGGTAAATGATACAATCACAAGATCAAGTACATGAGAACTTTTCATCTTTATATATACATAAAAAGTATTTTCAAAAGTCAAAATTATATTTACAAAGTGTTACAATTAATATTTTTGACAAAATACAAAGGTGTATTCGAATACAACTTAAGTGTATTCGAATACAGATGAAAATTGCTAAGTCAGTAGCAAAAGCCTCTCATTTGTATTCGACTACATCCTGTTGTATTCGACTACAACCAGCAAGTCAGTGGCAAAATTGACCAATCTGTATTCGACTACATCAAAGTGTATTCGGCTACACAGTGTTAAATTTGAATAAATTTGAACGTTGCAGAGGTGTATTCGAATACACATATTTTGTAGTCGAATACAACTGGAAGCAATGCAATTTTTCAGTTCTGAATCGAATTTTAAACATTGCAATTTTTCCTCAAACCTCTTGGATCAATGGCCACGAATCTGAAGAGATGTTTATGGACTATAAATATGTCATAACTTCAGATTCAACAACAACAATCCCACGGCCAAACCTTGAACGACTTTGAACAACTTTTCTATTTTTCTCAAAGTCATTTTTCATAATTCAAGCACTTGCATTCCATTTTCATATCCTTGACAAAGGTTCTCAAAGTACTTGAAGCAATATTGGATTGTTATCATCATACCTCTCTTTCATATTCCTATATCCTTATCAAATCACATTATTTGTAAAAAGAAAGTAGTACTTTCTTTAAGTAGTTTTATCTAAGATAGTGGGGTGCTATCTTGTACATTATCTAAGATAGTGGGGTGTTATCTTAGAGGTTTTGTTAGAAGTTTGTAGCACAGATCCTAGGGTGGGACTTGTACATATTCTAACAATAGTGGAGAAATCTCTTGTGATGTGCAAGAGGACTGGATGTACCCTTGGGTATAAGGGGAACCAGGATAATTCTGTTGTGTTCTTTACATTACTGTCATTTACTTTATCTTTTACTATCCATAAGCGCAAAAATCAATTGTTAATTTGCTGAAAACAAGAAATACTCTTAAACACCTAATTCACCCCCCTTTCTTAGGTGCACATCTGATCTTA
The DNA here is from genome assembly GCA_037974735.1 of Cicer chorassanicum. Taxonomy (NCBI): domain Eukaryota; kingdom Viridiplantae; phylum Streptophyta; class Magnoliopsida; order Fabales; family Fabaceae; genus Cicer; species Cicer chorassanicum. The sequence goes on from JBBPBP010000002.1 coordinate 26,611, forward strand.
CAATCATTTTTGGCATCTAAGGTAAAATACTCATCATTCCAATTTATCAAATTTAGGATAATAAGCTCCTATATAAATTTTGCAATCGAGGTACAATATTAATCATCTCACTATCAAATTCCATATCTAAGTTGATCAAAGCACAATATCATAATCCTCCCAATTTATCAAATTTAGGATAGTCTACAAGGCTCAAATATCGAATTTCGAATCCAAGAGGTCTTCGAGGCTTAATATCATCATTTTAATATACCGAATTTAGGATCATCGTTAAATATCGTTTTTGGCATCTAAGACTAAATATCCATCATCCCAATTTATCGAATTTAGGATAATAAGCTCCTATTTAAATTTTGCAATCAAGGTACAATAGTAAGCATCTCAGTATCAAATTCCACATCTAAGTTGATCAAAGCACAATATCATAATCCTCCCAATTTATCGAATTTTGAATCCAAGAGGTCATCAAGGCTTAATACCATCATTTTAATATATTGAATTTAGGATCATCATTGCTCAAATATTAAATTTCGCATTCAAGGTCCTCGAGGCACAATATTGTCATCTCCATTTATCAAATTTAGGATTATATAGGCACAGATGTCAAATTTGTGTCCAAAGTCATTGAGGCACAATATTGTCATCCAAGGCAAACTTGCTATTGCCATTCCGTTAAAATATCATCATGACATGCATGTCATTTCAAGTTACGAATAAATATTCAAGTTACGAATATCCATAAAATCCCATTTCATATGAATATAAAATTCATATTACAAGTCACATTTAGAGATAACAATTCATCTTGTGGTTAAATTAGAATCATATAAACTATCTTAATTTCATATGAATAAAAAATTCATATTGTAAGTCATATTTTGGGTACAAAAACTATGTCATGATTAAATTTCAAGTCATCTAATCATACTAGCCCAATTTCATATGAATAAAAAATTCATATTGAAAGCCACATTTTGGGTCAATAACCCTTCTCTTAGGACAACATTTACAAACAGATTTAATTACTCACAAACAAGCTACCTCATAAAATTAAAAAGTATATCAGGTTTATCTCACAACTCTTTCAATCATTCATAAGTGTCTCATATAACATTTGTTTGTAAACATTTAAAAACTAATTAGCCAATTTGATTTGGCAAATCAAAAGTTATTGAGTATGGAAAATTTAAGATTAGAACTCAGACGTATTATAACTAGTAACCAACTTTGCATAAAAGACATGTTACCGCTTGTTTTTCTTTGCATTTCTTTGCAGTATGAAAGCTTACTCAATAAGAACTTTTGTTTGTCCTCTTGGCTTGTTTTATAAACTTATTCATTATTCTGAATAGGAAATTAGTAGCCTTGTTGTCTCTCATTGCACAAAAAAAAAATATTTTACCGTTTGATCTATATCGTATTTGTTATCTAAAATGAAGAAAGAAAAACTTTAACCGTTTAATTTATAAATAAAAATTCAAAATAATTGGAGTTGAGGAAATTGAATAAGTATTTAAGGATTTTTCTAGTCAAATATAACACATGGAAAAGCAGGATAGTGAAGATAGGGAACTATAGTATTATAGTGACACATGTGCAAAGTGCAAACCCAAGTAGTAAATAGTTTCACTCATAGAGGCAAAATCTTATGTCCCCCACTTCAAACCTATAGGCAAAACCTAAATGAGCAATGAGCAATCAAAGCATATAATTTCTACTTACCTGTAGAAATGAAAGTAAGAAAGCTAAAAAAATATAATGACCACTTCGGTTTTGCACATGCGACCATGAAAGTAGGAAAGCTAAAAAAAAACATAACGATCAATTCGCTCTTGCACATGAGACCAGGTACCGTTACTGCATAAAGAAAATCTATTTTAGATTCAAGTTTTTCATGAAATTATATTAAAGTAATTTCAATTTAAAAAAATAATAAAGTAATTCATATTTAAGGATGAATTTCATATATTACTTTTGTTTTGGTGCTTCAAAAAAAGGTTTGTAGCCATTTAATGAAGGGAATCTTAAAATGCTCATAACAAAAAGAGAAAGTTGTGGATATCTTTACAATGCCGAGAAAATCAAGTATTCATATATCAAATCCCTAAATAAATAAATCAATCCATTGATTTGTCATTTCGGCTTCCTCAACTGATCCTACATTTGAATTGTTTTCCAGCTTGATCCTCAATGACTATTTCAAATTTTTGTGCCATCAAAGTTATAAACCATAAGACATCAAACAACAGAACCGAGGAATTAAGCAAAACAAGCATAACACAACATAATCAAATCCATTGAATAAACATATTTATATAACTGGAAAAAAAAAAAAAAAAATCAGTCTGCGGCATCCGCCACACAACATAATCAAGCAGTGTTCATATTCCAAATACTGACTATTCACTCTTTCCTCTTCACAATACTAAACCAACTATGTTGACAACTATAATTATATACATTATTTTTAAAAGAATTGGCTGACGACTAATTCAACAGCTATAATGAGAGGGGAGAGCTACTTTGGAAGGAAAAAACATCCAGTCTTTTGCTTAATTATTCAGTATACATATTTATTTTCTATGTGTATGCTCTATTCAGCAGGCTTATTCAATAAGCTCTTTAGTACTCAGATGAAGTCCAGCAAAGAAAAAAATATTCTATAAAAAAACTAAAGCATAAAAAGTCTAATGCAGAAGAAGAAAACTGGCAAGGTACTATTGATAAAAATGACACGAGATATGAGAGAGCATGGGATCAGGTACATATTTCAAGAGAATTTCCAAAAAATTATTTGTCATTGACTATAGCAAAAATTGTGTACCTCATTACCACACTTCAAGCCTGTGCACCTAATCTTCCGTTGCAAATCAGAATCAAGCTTAGTAAGCATAGAGCCCAACCCAACGACACAACCTCTACTTCAAACTCATGTTCACATACCGATATGTTTGCACAATGATATCATAATCAGAGTAAATATATGGTAACATCAATACGGTGGCATGAAAATTGTATCAGCATAAGATCTATGATGCATAGTACTGGTATGAGTACGGGATATGGTATTTAAAAAAAAAAAAATTAAGGTATGGATACATCAATGAAAAACGTTAATTTTTTTATATAATTTAACTAAGAGAGTTAAATTGTTCAATTCACAATACAAAATCAAAATAAATGTCTAAAAAATCACAAATTATGTTCGATTACAATAACAAATAAACTCAAATAAACAAATAATATAATATATAACAAAATCATGAATTTCACTCGCATTAAAATAAATAAAAACAGAATACCCACAAATAAGGTACGAGTACCAGTACCGGGTAAGCACCCAGTATGGGTACTTCACCATTTTAGAAGTACTCCATGCTTTATAGCAAGCAACATCCCAATCATCTTCCACATGATTAATTAGAACAAAATATAAAATGACAATAGGTATTTACCTCTATAGACAATACCTGGACAGATGCTTTCCCCATTCTTTCAACAAATATTGAATAAAAGTCACAAACCAAAGGTAGGTGGCAGTTCACAATTTTATGCTCCGAGACTATGTAGATCAGATCAAGAAATATTGGGTAGCTGTTTTTATCAATTTTAAGGCAGACAGATTTGGTGAAAGTTTGGTTTGATGAAGCCGAAATGCATATATTAGTCTACGCATAACTCATAATATTTCGGAAGTCAACGTCATAACAGGCTAATAGAGTATAATAAAGATTGATTTAAATTAAGACCATTTTACCAAAAGTAACAGTATATATTTATGTAACAACTCATTCATATAAAGAATGTTATATAGAAAGTTAGAGTTGATTATAAAGAATACTGACCAGTAATTCCTTGGATGAATTTGGCTCGGGGTAGTCTTTCATTCTTAAACTCCAAGTTCACAACACTACACTGATCATCATCAACTCCAATTTTGCTCTGAGCATAATCAAGAATAGCAATAGGAAAACATTTTCAGCACCCCAAAAGCAATGGTAAGAAAAGGGAAACATGTAAAAGGAAGTGAAAGGAAGATTAACCAATTAACAGAATTCAATTCCAAGACAGTATTCAGGGTAACCATTAATACTGGAATTAGAACTCCTTTTATAAATCCTTTTTGTAACCATAGAGCTCTTGCTATTCCTGTCTGCCTATAATTAGAACCCTTGGATCTGGTATAAAATACATCATGAACCTATACCAAAGAGACAATTGAGCACACAAGGGTAAAATAAAACAAAATACAAAAGCTAGCAAAAAAAGCATTGAAAAAAAAACTGAATATGCATCTGAAATTTAAGTGTCATAGTATCCAAATAGAAAGTTCATGATCAACCCCTTCAAAGTTCAAACAATTATTCAAACTGATAACCAAATAAAGTAATGTGATTCCACAGCATATTACTAAAATAATGTGGTTTGAAAATGAGCTCAAAAGAGTACGAAAGTTTGGAACTTAGACAATTAAAAGCTAAGCATATAACTTATAGCTCAAGGCTACTACTAACAGAGTGACTTCATGGCCTCATCAACATTCTTCTTTAAACAATATGAATGAATGTATAACTGCCTCATATGGGACAACAGAGGGCTTAAGACCCTCTTTCATCATCTTTTTCATCACCTTACTAGCAGTTGCAAAATCTCCAGCTTTGCCAAGGTAACAAACCAAAGTGTTATATGAGACAGTATCGGTCTTAACCCCAGTTTCTTCCATTTGGTTAAGCATTCTTCTTCTTACAGAACACACTTATGAGAACATAGTAGCCAGTTCTATCAAGACTGAACCCAGCCCGTTTCAACTGTGACATAACAACACTGGCATCACCTATCCTTCCAGCAATGCTTAAGCCAGATATCAAACTGCATGTAAACAATTGCATCTGGTCAGCAACCAGAACTCAACATCTCATCAAAATATTGCATGGCTTCATCAATATTGTTCACACCACAGAATACAGATATCAGCACAGTATAAGTAACAGCATTTCCTTTCAGCTTTGCAGAACCCATCAATCAAGCAATTATATGGAACAGTGTTTGGCCTATTTTTCTTCTCAGTTTTCCTCTCTGCCAGCAAACTTAAACCATCTTCTTCCCTCCCAACTTTACTAAGTTTGTCAATCAAAGAATTATACAACACCGCATCAGGTTCCACACCAATCCTATTCTTTTCTCCTTTACCTCTCAATTTCTCAAATACCCCCAACGCCTCATCGATCCTCTTAGCCTTGCATATGTGATTAATAATAATCCCAAAGGTTATAACAATGGATCCGTATTTTTGTTTCTTCCATCTCTGCCAACAGTTTAATGATCTTTTGAATGTCTCTTTGCCTTCCGAGCCCGTCAACAAGGCATTGCAAGATGCCGCTTCAGCAGGACCACCCAATTTCATCACACCACCTAAGGTAATTGAGGCACAATATTATCATCTCAATTTATCAAATTTAAGGTCATATAGACTCAAATATTAAATTTGTGTCTAAGATCATCGAGGCACAATACTACCCATCGAATTACAATTTCATATGAATAAAAAATTCATATTGAAGGCCACATGTAGGGTCAAGATCCAATTTCATATGAATAAAAAATTCATATGACAAGCCACATTTCGGGTCAAGAATTCATCTTGTAATTAAATATCAGGTTTTCCAATCATACTATCCCAATTTCATATGAATAAAAAATTTACATTGTAAGCCACATTTAGCATCAAGAACTCATCTCGTAATTAAACTCTAGGTCATCCAATCATACTATCTCAAATTTTCAATTTCATTTCATATGAATAAAAAATTCATATTGAAGACCACACTTATGGTTAAGAATTTATCTCATAATTAAATTTCGGATCATCCAAAAATACTATCTCAATTTCATATTAATAAAAAACTCATATTGAAAGGTCACATTTAGGGTCAAGAATCTATCTCGTAATTAAATTTCAAGTCATCCAAAAATACTATCTCAATTTCTTTTCATACGGGTAAAAAATTCATATTGCAAACCACATTTTGGGTCAAGAGTTCATCTTGTAATTAAGTTTCGGGTCTTCCAATCATACTATCTCAATTTTATTTCATATGAATAAAAAATTCACATTGCAAGCCACATTTTGGGTCAAGAAATATATCTCTTGATTAAATTCCAAATAATCCAATCATACTATCTCAAATTCTCAATCTCTTTTCATATGAATAAAAAATTCATATTGAAGGCCACATTTACGGTCAAAAATCTATCTCATAGTTAATTTTCGGGTCATCCAAAAAATATTATGGCAATTTCATATGAATAAAAAATTCATATTGCAAACCACATTTTGGGTCAAGAATTCATCTCGTAATTAAATATCTGGTCATCGAAACATACTATCACAAAACCATTTCATATGAATAAAAAATTCATATTGAAGGCCACATCTAAGTCAAGAATCTATCTCATAGTTAAATTTGAGATCATCCAAACATTGTCTTAAGGGTACATGTTGCAACTTTTCAATTTTTATTAACCTTCTCAGTCAAGAATAATCAAGAATCACCAAGATTATACATTCTTGGATAATAAATAATAATGCGTTAATGTTGCAAACAAAAACCTACCCCAAAACATTTGTGTCAAACACAATTTTGGAGACAGAGAATGTTTGCTCAATAGAAGAAGAGAATCAATAGATCAGAAACCAAAGGACAATGGGTTGAAAATGAAATAGAGAGAGATTTATATCTCTCTTTCGAATGAAGCAAATCATGGACAGCAGAAACTTGAATCCAAATAACAAAGTCTGTGACTTCGCTGTCATCTTTTTACGGCACCAATTCAAATCAGAGTTATAGGGTTCAAATGACCAAGATTCATAGAGATCGGGCGTTCTTGGCTGAATTTCAAGAACAGGAACGGAAAAGGAAAGCTTTATATTTGATTTTGTATCGCCATCTCTCTCTTGTGACTATGCGATCATCTTTTTTTTGGCACCAATTCAAATCAAGATTTCTAGGGTTTGAATTTCAAGAACATCGTTACCATTACCGTCAAGTTGCAACGAATAAGAAAAAAATTTGGCTCAAAACATCAACACCAAACACGAAGATGATACCGGTGGAATCAATTAATGCAGAATATTGAAAATTGATAGGGAGAAAAAGATATATCGAATTCAAGAGATTAGGGTCGGGAGCACACACCTCTGTTTTTCTTTTTCTAGTTCTGTCAGAATAATTGAATTCAACACAGAGATTATATTTTTTCCGATCGTCTGTTTTTCTCCCACTGATAGAATAAAAATAAAAATAAAGAAGAAGAAGAAGATGCAATGCAATGAAAGAGGGGTTAGTAGCAGGGTAGGTTGAGACTTGCTTGATTTAGGGGTTTAGGATTTTCTAAATTGAAGAAACAAATAAACATGGGCTTCGGTGGGGGTAGGTGTGGCTGCTCTTTAACCTTTGCTTTGTTTTCTTTTCGACTAGTATTATTATTTAAAGTGACTCGGAGGTTCCCCATTGAAAATTCTTCCTTGCCAATGACATCTACTTTTGAAATAGCGATTTCATCCACTACATTTAAAAATAATAATTATAATAATATTAATTCATTAAAATTAAAAAAAAATATAAAACAATATTACACAAGTTAATTATAATTATCAATAATATTTAAAAATATATAATTTTAATATGACTAGTCCACATTTTTTTGATATATTTTTATTAAATCTATTTTAATTTAATAGAGGTTGAGTTCGTCCATAACTGACGCGAAATAAATATGTGTGTGATTGATTGACAGATTTATCGCGCCATATATGAACATGTTTTAGGTTGTTGCGCCTCATAATGTTTTTTTAATAAAATTTGGCTCAAAACATCAACACCAAACACGAAGATGATACCGGTCAAATCGATTTATGCAGAAGATTGAAAATTGATAGGGAGAAAAAAGATATTTGTTAAGACAAACTCTCAAATTAAGTTTTGATGAAAATAAACAAATATTAATTAAGAATATTAATCATGATTCTAAATGTTATGTTAATTTAATCTGTGCTCTTGAGTGTTTTTATTAAAGATATGAACCAAGCAAAGCAAAGAAATAAGTCATGATCATAAAATGTACAAAACAGAGAAAGATCAGCAGAATCAAGAAAGGTTGTTACAGCCACTTCACCAATCTTTCTCCAACACTTCTACATTGATTATGCCTTAAATCTTTATACCAATTTCATCAGTACATGGCAAGGAACAGATAGGAATCAATTTTACTCAAAACGGTTCTCGGATCATTAAGAAAAATCTTCATGAATCTAAGCATATAAAAAAAAACGGACTGCAACTTTCTCCAGTCTGGAACTGTCAAGAAAGTTGAACAAAACTAAACTTCAAGATTGAGTATAAGTCCTCAGATTATTCAGAAGTCTATTAGACCAGATTGATTATCTTTCTCCACCTATAATCAACGTTCTCCGTTTTTGATAAGAACAATATTTGTTTCTGCAGAAGAAGACTTCTCATATCTGCAGAAAAATATTCACTCCTTTCCAAACAGTTTTGGATCGAATTAAGCATCCAGATCGAAGCCCAATTATCATCAAGTATTATCAAAGCTTAATGGGTCATTATAGCACGCAACAAGTCTGTTTGAAATCAAGCAAAACGGCACAAAACAGAAAGCCCAAAACTGTCACATGAATGGTGCTCTTTTGTCAACAGATTCCTTGCTTTTGTCAGAAGGAAAACAGAGCACTACCAACAGCTCTTTCTGACCAGAATTAATTGCTCAAAACATCTATAAAAGGAAGGCAAATTCGCAAGCATCATTCAGATCTTCAAGTGTCAAGTATTCTCATTAAATCATATTCACTTGCATTCTTGAAGCTATCTCATTCACAAAAGAAATCAGGCTGAACTCAATACATACTTCCAGTTTTCTTCTACTGAGTTCTTTCTTTGTTCCAAATTTTTTCTCAAACAATAGTTCAGCATAATTAGATTCAAACAAACCTTTCAAATCATTATTGTATAAACTCATAACTATAAGGCTTGTTTATAGTTTGAGCGTGATTAAAAGAGTTAACTTTAAAATCCTAACAGATTAGTTAGGTGACTTGATTGAATCCTTTCTGGGTGGAAAAGAAGCGTAGTTACAGATCAAGGTTGATCTTTAACTGTGATTGTTCTCCATTTCTTTTTGAACACTTAGTGAAAATCTCACAGTTGTGAGGACTGGACGTAGCTCACGTTGGGTGAACCAGGATATATCTTTGTGTGGTATCTCTTCCTTATCTCTATTTACATTCAGTTATTGTTATTATCAAAATTAAATAGAGAAACTAAAACTGTGATTTTAACTAATCAAGAACGTTCTGGGTTTTCTGTTTTAAAACCAAGAATGTTCTTCGTTTCTGTTTTCATAACCAAGATCATTCTAGAGTTGTTTTCTTAAGTTTTTAACAGGAAATTTTAAATGGGCAAGATTACAATTCAAACCCTCTTCCTTGTAACTTGACATTGCCACTTCAATATCGAATTCAAGCAATTAGAGTTGAGAGCACACACCTCTATTTTTCTTTTTCTGGATCTGTCATTTAAAAAGTTATTAATTAGTTTTAAATTAATGAGTGTTTAAGATAAATCTTATAAATAAAAAAAATGAATCTATATATTTACGTTTAGAATTTCGTTAGTTAATATCTGAAAAATGCGGGATGTTACAGTTATTTGTTAACCTCAATAAACAAAATTCTTAAATTTTAGAAACAATGGTAGAAAAGGTTATTTTTTTCATAGAACCTTGTTTTCTAAATACATATTAATAGATTGGATATATGTTATATTTGCAAATCAAACCAAATATAGCTTATTTTTAATTAGTTATGAGTTTTTTTATTCTCTTTACCAATCAAACCAATGTGACTTATTACACTTTATCGATTAAAATTATTGAATAATTTTAAAATTTAATCAAATAAAAATTTGTTAATTAATTTAACATGTTACAAATTCAAATCAATCTATTTGAGTCAACATTAATTATCCACGCCAATATATGTTATTATTATGTAATA
>JBBPBP010000002.1:36956-90980 GCA_037974735.1 Cicer chorassanicum
AAATAATATTAGAATGTTCTTATTAATTTTGCTCAAATTTTTAGTTAATTAAATAATTTATATTTATGTCAGATGTTAAATCTTCTTATAATCTAAATTTAAAGTATTTTAACTAATAAAATATTCACAGAGTTACTATATGTAAAATGTTTATTCCGACGTATTATCTTATTACTTTTTAAATTTTTATTTGGATATTAATATATTTTCATGTTAAATATGTTTGTTGAATCTTCAAATATATTAATAATTGAATGAAGATAAAGTAAATAAATGATTGAGTATAATGATTTATTTAAAAATCGATAATACTGTTATGGACTTGATAATATATAAAAGTATATTATCAACTATATGCAGTAATTCTTATAATCAAAACAACTAAATATTAATTTGCTTATTTTTTATCCGATACAATTGCATTTTCCTTTTGAGAATAAAAATATTTTACTATGAACATGTTTCCAACAATATCGTGTGTTCTTATTAAAATTTTGATACGCTGTATCTAAAAAAATAATAATATTCTTCTACATCAAATGTTTTTGTTTTTTACTCAATGTCGAATGTTCAATCTCCATATAATCTGCTTAAATGCATAATTTAATTAATAATATATTTTCATTAAAATGTGAGTACGTAATATTTGAAATTTTAATATTTTAATTTTATTTGTAAAGTTGTGTAAGTAAGGAGAAGTTGATGTGTAAGTGTTGGTGTAGAGTGTTTAGTACGGAAAGAGTGACTCATGACATTATATTTGGTGAGAATGATTCTTAGATATATATTATTTTTATGTTTTTATTTATAAGACTCTTTTGATAATTTTTCTCGTCTAGTTTCACAAGACTATGTTTGAATTTTCAAGTGCATTCATAATTTCATATACTCATATTTAATTTTTATTTTTATCAACAATTAACAACAAATATTGTAATATATTTCAAATATAAAAATAAATACTACCTATGAGAGGAAGGATCTAGACTCCTACATTATGGTGAACTCAAGTTCGAAAATCCACTTAAAGATACTCATATTTAATATTGAACACGTTTTAGATAAAATTAACTTCGGTTGAGATAACCTTTAAGAAACCAAAGAAAAAAAAAATACTATAATAAAAACATTAATTGAGTCTATCTTCAAAAATAAACTTGTAAAAACAATATCAATTTCTAATAAATTTAATATTAATACTCACTTTTGTAATTCCGATATTTAGTCCATAAGACTTGTATTTGTATTTAGGGAGAGAGGAGGTATATACATAGACATTGTCTCTATATGGAGTTTTTTTTTTTTGTTTCTTTTCTCTCTTTGTCTCTTAATTTAGTCAATGTTATTATTTCTAAGCCTACTACCATACTAATTACTATTTATCTAAATTTCTCACCAGTACTTTACCAAATCTTAATTGACGTTAGGGCTGATCTAATTACCTATGTCATTCCAGATTTCCCACTATGTAAACTACATAATCAATGTAAAATTTGTTCGCTCACGATTTCACTCGTGTCTGATAAATTTACTGTCAAGTAGTTTGGGTAATAGTTATTTAATAACTAAATTATTAATGACTTAATTGCAGTTTTAGTCTACTTATTTTTACTGATTCACGAAATTGATCTCTCTATTTAAAATCGACAGTTTTGGGTTCTTTCTCTAATTTTTTAACTAAAAAAAGTGTAATGTGACGTGTTTTATATAATGTGACATATGACACGGTGATGTAGAATAATTAATACCCATGAAATCAAAATAAAATACCGTAAAAACTTAACTTTCAACTTCATAATTTTTTTATAATTGTAATTTAATCAATGATATATGATTAATTAATACATCTCAATAATTATATATCATATAGTTGAATGTCACATAATTTAAAATATGTCAAATGTCATTTTTTAGTTCAAAAATCCGAGTGAAATATGAAAATTGTCAACTTTTAAAATAAATAAACCAAATTCGTAAATTGTTAAAAATAAAGGGACAAAAACTATAATTAAAACATTATTGATCTTGCCGAATAATGATTCTTTTACTACGAAAATTATTTAACCCTTCCAACTTATCATATATATTTTATATATTTTATCAACTCTCAATTTTATTATCGCTGAATCATGAGTTCAATTGAAAATTAAACAACGATTAATCCTTACCAAATACTCTAAAAATAATTAACTATTTTTGATTATTTTGAAAAATAATATTATTTATTTTAAAATTAAATTATTTTAGCAGTAAAAAGATATAATCATTTTTGAAAATAATCAATAGTTGTAAAATTACGGATCTTACATGGAAAAACGACACTTCATATGGCTCAACCATACTCGTGTATATACTAGTTCGACCTATAATTCAATGGAAGTACAAAAATAATAATTTAATGGAATTAGGACAATCTTAACCTTAATTATATATTTTTAACCTTGATACATAAAGTGTTAAATTTTGAGACATGGGTACAAAAAAAAAAGTTTTTCCATAGTATTGTTTTCTAAATATATATATAAATTAAAAAAAAAACGTCAAAAGGAAATTTCGTAGAAATTTAAGCGGAAGACAAAAGCAAGGAAATTTTGTGGAAATTTCATTCATCAGAAGACAAAAGCAGTCTGACACTTGTGTGTCACCAAGTTGCAAATTCAAAAAGCATAAGGAATTTCATCATTTCCTCCATTACACAAGCCAACAATAGATTGACTCTTGGCTATAAAATGAAGGATCCTCTTCACTTCCAAATCAGAGTTCTTGAATACAGAGAGTTATTTGGAGAGTTGTTATCTAATAAATCTTGAGTGTATCAAAATTTACAAAACTTGTAATATTTTATTTTCTTAAGTTTCTTTTCAGTTTTTGTTTTCAAAACCCATTGTAAGTATGTTTTGTGCAATATATATATTAAAATTATTGAATAATTTTTTTATAATATTAATATTAAAATTTGTTAATTAATTTAACATATTACAAATTCAAATCAAGCTATCTGAGTCAACATTAATCATACAGACCAATATATGCTATTATTATGTAATAAGAAAACTAATTCTATTAAAAAATATACAATAAAAAATAATATTGAAAGCATGGAAAAGAAAAATAACATTAGAATGCTCTTATTATACTTTTGCTAAAACTTTTTGTTAATTAAATCATTTACATTTATGTCAAATGTCAAATCTCATTATTATCTAAATCTAAAGTGTAATTTAACTAATAATGTATTGTCACAAAGTTACAATGTTTTGATGTAAAATGTTTATTCCGATGTATATTCTTCTTCTTTTTTTTCTTTCTTGTTTTTTATTGATTAGATATATGCCGTCAGGTTTCTTTCTTTCTTAAATTTATATTTAAAGAAAATTATCCTATTTATGACTAATAAACTTTATTTAGTAATTTAGTTATGTAATCATTAAAAATTATTGTATTTAGTTATTATTATAAATATTTGCTTTAGATAACTGTATAAGAGTTCATGGAGAGTCTGTGGAGAGAGTGACAGATGAAATTATATTTAATGAGAATAACTTTTAAATATATATTACTATCATATCTCTATATATGAGATTATCTTTATAATTTTTCTCGTCTCTTTTTATAAGACTATTTTGAATTTTCAAATGTGCTCATAATTTTTTATACTCGTATTTAATTTGCATTTTTATTTGCAATCAACTGTAAATACTATAATATGTTTTAAAATAAAAATAAATACTACTAATGGGATTGACTTCTACCGGCGATAGACTCTTGTATTGTGGTGAATTCAAACTCAAATTTCCATGAAAATAAATACATTCATTTAATAATCGACCTATCTCAAATAAAATTACTTCCAATATAGGAGATCTATAAAATTACTATAATAAAACATTAATTAAGACTAATACTTATAACAAATTTATAAATAAATTAAGACTATCTTCATAAATAAAATTGTACAACTAATATTAATTCATAACAAATTTAATACTAATACTTATTTAAAAAAAATATATTTTAGGCATAATTGATCATGCAGTCCCTTAACTTAATTTCAGATAACACTTCAGTTATTTGTCTTTTTTTCTTTCCGATTTGGTCATTTATTTAATTTTAAGTAAACAATTTGATCTTTTATGTTTTAAAATGTTAACAATGTTATCCTTTTTTTACAAAAATTTATCAAAAATTTCAAACAAAACTTATAAAATTAATTATCATCTTCAATTAATACAAATTTCATTATATTTATAATTCAAATCTTCAAATAAACTTATATTTTCATTTTTTATATTTTCAAATTTTTATAATAAAATTAAATAAATGACCAAATATAAAAAAAAAAAAAAAATAAAGAACTGTCTGAAATTAAGTTAAGGGAGCGGAAGAACAAATTGTGGCTATATTTTATTTAGAGAGAGAGATGAAAAACAATATTTTTGTAACAAATTTAGTCCATAAGTATTGTATTTTAGTAGGCATGGCAACAAGGCGGGGTGGAGGCGGATTTTGCCCCATAACTATTGTATTTTAGTAGGCATGGCAACGAGGTTCGAGTTTCTCCGCCCACACCCGCACCCATTCATATATATATATATAAATTTAAAAATCATATCTATTATAATTAATATAATAAAATAATTATTACTAGACAGTAATAAAATTAAAAAATCTTAAGTATATTCTATATGTATAACTATATAAAATTTAAAAGTTACATAAATATCATTTGCGCGACGAGTTCAGGTGCGGGTGCGGTTATGTTGCCACTCTTGGAAATCAAACGGGTGTTGCCATCCCTATATTTTAGGAAGAGGTGGTATATATATAGATATGGTCTGTATTTGCACATGCATCACTTCACATAGTCTAGAGTATATATTCTCTTTTATTTCTTTTGACTTTTTCATTCTCAGCGCAGCGGCATTGCAACGAAAGCGCAAGTGAAGGAAAATGAGCTGGACTACGCCGACGGTGGATGAGTTCCTGCAGCAGTGCAAGCAATCTGGCGACGCTGCCTACGCCGCCCTCCGATCCTTGCTGGAGCGCCTTGACCAACCCGAAACCCGTTCCCAGGCTCGGATCTTCCTTTCCCACCTTCAGAAGCGTTTTCCCACGAAGGACTCCTGCGATCAATGCTTTCAGACCTACCATTTTCGTATCGAAGACGTCTTATTGGATCAACACGAGGGTATTTATGCTTTGTTTTCTTTTTATTGTCAAACTTTTAACAATGAGAATGATCAATGAAACGTTCGTTCTTTGACTCGCTTTCCCACTCACTCACTCACACTATAGATTCAGATTCGAATGCTTTACTTTATAAATCATCATAATTATACTTTATAGATTCAGAAAAATGTGTACACCAAACATTTTTCTTATAATAGTATGATTACAGACAAAACTAAACATGCTGTTTCATGAGCAGGGAAACTTTTGTTTATTATGGTGGGCAAAAGACAAAATATATTGATTTTCATAATCATAATTATTATAAAAATATGATAACAGACAAAACTAAACATGCTGTTTCATGAGCAGGGAAACTTTTGTTTATAACGGTGGGCAACAACAAAATATGTTGATTTTTCTTTCATCCCTTGCCCCAAAGCTTTGTCAATGTTAATTGTATCTTCCTAGTTTCTAAAAACTGACTTAATCTGTCTTATTAAAACGCTAAATGCAGGCTACCAGGGGAGAAATAAATTGACTATGATGGTCATTCCTAGCATTTTTCTCCCTGAAGACTGGTCCTTTACTTTTTATGAAGGGATTAATAGACACCCAGACTCCATTTTCAAGGACAGGACTGTTGCGGAGTTAGGTTGTGGAAATGGATGGATATCCATTGCCATAGCAGAGAAGTGGTTGCCTTCCAAGGTTTCCTTTAACATAAGCTAGCACAACTGTTTCCTCTTCAATTTCTACCCATTTTCTATGCTAACACAATTAATTTCTGCAGGTCTATGGCTTTGATATCAATCCTAGAGCCGTGAAAGTTTCCTGGATAAACCTATACTTGAACGCTTTAGATGAAAATGGCCAGCCCATCTATGATGAGGAGAAGAAAACTTTGTTGGACAGGGTAGAGTTCTATGAATCTGATCTTCTATCTTATTGCAGAGAAAATGGAATTCAACTTGAAAGGATTGTGGGATGTATACCTCAGGTAATTGCAGAACTATCAAATGTACTCACAAATTATGCAGGTTATTATACTTGGTGCATCTATGAGTATGACCTTTTTCTTTGAAGTTTGAACCAATTATCTCAAATGTTTAAACTGTAACGTAATAATACATAACTGGTTTTATATCTAGCACGTCCCTTATTAACATAGAAGCCCTTTGGGCTTGAAGCAATACGATACGATGTGTAGACTTGATTCTCATTGCCCTGTACTGAAATTTAAATTCGAACTAAAAGAATAAGGGTAACAAGGATTGAACTATAGATCACATGTCTTTAATTTGAATCAGAAAGAACCAAAGCAAAAATGCTATTATTATACTGTTGCAATGGTAGACTTGACTTTCAAACCTTGAACTATAGATCACTTGTTAAGGATTGAAATTGACAGAACCGAAGCAAAAAAGACATTATCCTGTGAACAAAAAGAGCTTTTCTGGAGACCAGAAAGTTAATCCACGAAGATGTTTTTTGTTCACTCAAAGCAAATAGAAAAATGTGATTCACATCAAAACAAACATGATCATATCCAAAATTGCAGTGAAATAAATCCAAAAATATATTATCTATTCTCCCAAATCAAATGTAGCAAAGTCCTATCCTACCAAGGTCGAATCTTTGTCCTCATTACAAAACTAGGCAACAAGAACCTTGTGAGAAAAAAATAATGCTTTTAATTTCAACAAGACAAGTTGTAGGAGCATTGCCAACTCTATTTCTGTTTGAAGATTGAATTAAAAGAAGACGAGACAAAATCATGTAGGTGATGGATCAGAGAGAAAGAGGTCTAGAACACAATTGAGGTGAGGGAAGGATCACAATTTTTTTCTCTCTGGGGAATGTAAACTTTGTTATCCCTCAAGGGAGGTGAGTGATTTCCAAAACCTGGAGGGGGTCAGTTTGCTGTTTAGGGAGGTCTCAGGGGAGTTAAGTGTAACTATCCCATAACTTTAATAGAGATTATTTAATGGCATTTCTACTTCAGATGCTACTATAGATACATCTTTTCATGTTACTCGTGTTCTTAGTTCTTACCTTATGCTTGCTGCTACTACTTACCTTGTGGTTGTGCTTTTTATTGAGCAAAGTAATAATATCGGTTTTTGATGCATTCATAGTTCAATGCATTCAACTTTCTTCCTGGCTAATCTGATTACTTTTCTAGAAGCATATAAAGGTGGTTGATAATTTTACCAAAAAGGGTTGTCTAATAGATACTGGTTTATAAAAAATGGAAACACCTTTATTCCGCAAACTGTCTATAATATAGTATCAATGTGATTTGAGCGAATAGGAGGATACAATACAATTGTTAAGACTTAAGATCTTCTTTGACCTCCTATGTATTCGAAAGAGTTGGACTCTCCCTTCTAATTTCCACTCTAAAACCAAAGATCGCTCTTTATTCTTTTCTTCCTATTTTTCATACCCTGTTATTTATCTCTCTTACTAGCTATTCCTACTAAATAACAAATATAGACTGGCCTTTTTCAATAAGGTCCTGGTATCCCTAGGTGCTAGTGCGGTGGTGACTGCATAGCTTTGTGACCTAAAGGGATAGAGTTCAATCCCAATGTGAATTGTATGGCCAAGTGCCTCCTCCCTCCTCCCTCCCCCTATATAAAAAAAAGTATTTCTCCTCTCCTATTCTTTTAAATGTGGTCCTAGTAACAACACCTCCCTTCACCTTAAATTTTCCAAGGGTCTGCTAACAATGCCTCCCCCACCCAAAGTTTCACTTTGCCCCTAAAGGTGATTAGAAACTTCCATCTGGGTTCCAATGTTTGATGTGTAATAACAAGTTATGTTAGCAGTGATAGAGTAGTACTTTGAGTCCCCAAAGTACACAAACTAGATTAGGGGTTGATACAACTTGGCTTAGCCCGTTTACCTAACCAAACCCATCTCTAGCTATATTTTCCCATAAGAAAAAATTTGAGTAAAACAATCTTATCTTATAGATATGCAATCTTAGGGCCTATTTGGTTTGAGAAACATTTTTTTGTTTTCACTTTTAATTGCAAAATTGTCCCTTGTTTTTCCTTTGCTTTCTAAAAATGTAAGCAAATATCGACAATAAGAACCCGTTTACTTTAAGAACACATTTTATGTTTTCATTTTCTATTTTCACTTTTAATTACGAAACTGCCACTTTTAATATATTTTCATTTCCTATTTCATGTTTTCATTTTCACTTTAACTAATAAACATAAGAGGATGTAGGTTCGATATTTTTCTCACTATTTTGTTTTACAATTTTTAAAATAGTTGTAGCGTTTTCATTGTTTTTGAAAATGTATTCTTCTTAGCTTGTCTTCCATCTTCCTTCTATCACAATTGTTCACTGCATAAATCTTCCATGTATTTTTTTTGTCTTTGACGATTATATTTTCAGTTTTTCACCAAGCCCAAACAAATGGAATGTGTGGGGAGGTGACTCAACTTCTGTTGTAGTGGAAGTTGTCTGTAGTGATAAAGAACCACTAGTGATAGATTATAGGCTTAAATATATGTTTAGTCCTTGTAAGTTATTGTTTTTATTTTATTTTCGTCCTTGTAATTTTTTTGGTTTCAAATTTAACCTTGTAAATGTTAAAAACAGTTGACATGACAAACAGAGAAGGGACGAAAATAAAAAAAAAAAACGCGAACTTACTTGCACCAAACATATATGTTTTCATTTGATTTTCGTCCCTGTAAGTTTGCATTTTTTTAGTTTGCCATTACTTTGGCTTGAATCTTCTATGCGCGACTCTGAAAAATCCCAATACCAAAATAAATAAAAAATCCCAAAACCGAACATGAAAAACGTATGATAATTTGAGTTTTATGTTAGTAAAATTGAACTTTATTTTGAAATATTATTATATAAAATATTAATTTATGATTATTTTATAAAATATAGAATATGTTTTCTTTAACTTATAAATATATATTTATATTTACACTATGCTAACGTATACATATATTGATAACTTTACATTTCGATATGCATGCACACATTAATATATGCATTGTAAATTAGTAAATCTCTATATATATTATTTATGTTCATTTGTGCTACGTTAAAATATGTTTGAAGTTAGTTAAATTTACATTAATTAATGAAATATATTTCAGAAGTTAGTTAAATTTACATTAATTAATGAAATATATTTCAGAAGTATCACTTAAACTGACCCTATTCAAATTCAAACATACACTAAAGTAATTTTTTAAACAAAAAAAAAATTCAATGATTTTTTTGTCCTTTATTGTAATTTTGTAGAAAACAATTTAAAAATAATTTTTTAAGAAAAAGTTTTTTTTTTTTTTTTGTAAACAAGCACAAATTAGCTGGTGCTTTTCTTAAAAACTTCTAAAAAGTAATCTAGTGATTATTTTATATCAAAATCAATTTTTTAAAAATACAAATGGGCCCTTCATCTCAAACAATTAATCGACACAATCATTTTCAGTTTTACAGATTTTTTTTTCTCTCTTTCTCACTAAGAATTTGAAGTATTCTGATATGATATATCACGAGCTTGATGAATTTGGTATGATGCTTTTGCTTAATCATTTCAATAATTTGCATCCTTGTGGTTGGATCCCATGCAGATTCTTAATCCAAATCCAGATGCAATGACTAAGATGATAACAGAAAATGCAAGTGAGGAATTCCTTCATTCTTTGAGTAATTATTGTGCACTTCAGGTAACTATGATCTTATTTTTTAATTATGTCACCTGTAATCTACTTGGGATTTGCAAGTCATGCATGTTTTCATGCAAGTGCCTGAACCTTACCAATCCAAATGGTGAGGGTAAAGGAAACAGATAAATAAATTTTTGCTAAAGCTAGCTATGTTGTTGTTTCCTCAGAGCTACTTTTTCATTGTGCATAGACATAGCAGATGTATTCATTTTCATTTTATGATTTCTATATTTGTGAAGCTCAAAAACAATTTTTTTATTCAAATATCGCTTTTACTTGCACAATTTATCCCTTATTCACTTGGTCTTGGCGATATTGAGCCAATTTATAACATAAATACTGCATTCTCTCATGTTTATTTGTTCTTTTGTTGTATGTAGGGTTTTGTGGAGGACCAGTTTGGGTTAGGTTTAATTGCAAGGGCAGTTGAAGAAGGGATATCAGTAATCAAACCAAATGGAATTATGATCTTTAATATGGGAGGGCGCCCTGGTCAAGGTGTTTGCAAACGATTGTTTGAACGTCGGGGTTTTCGCATTACAAAACTTTGGCAAACTAAAATCATTCAGGCTAGTAATCGTATGTTTGACTAGATAGTATTTCTCCAGTGAAAGTGTAGTCTTATTGAGATGTATTGGTACAGGCTGGCGACACAGATATTGCAGCCTTAGTTGAAATTGAGAAGAACAGCCCGCACCGTTTTGAGTTCTTTATGGGACTTTCAGGAGATCAGCCTATTTGTGCACGGACAGCTTGGGCTTATGGAAAGTCTGGCGGCAGCATTTCCCATGCTTTATCAGTGTACAGCTGTCAACTTCGTCAACCTAACCAGGTAGGGTGCTTCACTAAAAGTCTGTCAATTCATTACAAGAATATTTGTTGCCTGAAGGAAATTCAAAGCTCAATACAATTTTATACTTGCAGGTTAAAGTTATATTTGAGTTTCTAAAAAATGGATTTCAAGAGATCAGCAGTTCTCTAGATTTGTACTTTGAGGATGATTCTGTTGCTGATGAGAAAATTCCTTTCCTTGCTTATCTTGCAAGCATTCTAAAAGATGATTCCTATTTTCCATATGAGCCACCGGCAGGAAGCAAACGTTTCCGCAATCTCATTGCTGGATTTTTGAAGACTTATCACCATATTCCACTCACTGCCAGTGTAAGAAGAAATCGGTGCTATATAATATTTAACCATGCTACATTATGGATATACATCATCTTATGCACTAACATTTGCCTATTAAAAAAACATCTCATGCATCTACCATAAGATGACTGTTATTAGGTTTTATCTTTGTAGTAAGCTCTACTGTAAATATCTTTTTTAAGTACTAGGTACCGTATGCCATGATGTAAGTGCGGTTCTTTATTGCTGCCAACCAAAATTTCATGCACTAATTAATGATAAGTGTAGTAATTAGTATGTGTTTCAAGAGCAGTAGACAAGTTATATTAAGCAGAGTTACTTATATAATTTCCAAAATGTCTTCTTTCTGGTTATGGGTGGCACAATGTCATTGGGTCAGATCTCTGTTATTTAAGAATTCTGGTATTTTATTTACAAGTTGCGAACATTCATAATGGGCCTTGTTTAGTAAGAGTCAGGGAGTACATTTTGGAGGTTGTTTGATTCTTACTTACTTTCTATGGAAAGCAAATTATTCTGAGGATGTTGTAGTTTAATAACTGTAATTCGGAATTCCAAAGAGATACAGGCTTGAAGTCATATAACTTGAAAGGTCTTTTAACTTGCATTTGTAAAAATATGTGTCAGCTGTTGAATGGCAAACTTTCTCCCAAATCTTGAATTCATAATTATCAAGAACCTCTTTCCTGGTTTAGTACACCAGAAGGAACAAACTATTTTCTGTGTTCAACTGCTTTCCTCTCAATTCATATCTTCTCCTTGGTAGAACCCTGTCCAGACTCTTCCCATACACCAATATGTCAGTAGTGCCAGTTGTCATCTAAGCTATAACTCAAATCCTTCACGCTCTTTTGATTTTATATCTCTTAATTGTAAGCACAAAATCTAAGATAAATAAAGGATATATTGGCGCTAGTTCATTTAAAGTTGTCCTTAAAAAACACATGTTATCTATCCACAACCAAACAATAATAAAAAGCAAAATGCGAAAAACTAGAGAAAAAATGGTTTTATTTCTAAATTGGTCTCTTGGTAGACTATAAATGCTTTCCACAATTCCACTTAAAGGAACCTTTTTCCATAATTCATTTGATGCCAGGAGTTTCACTGTCAGAAATCTTTCTATTATTGGATGTGTTAATAATCCACAACTTGCATTCTGATTTATATCCGCACTTGGTGTGTCTAATGGGTACAAATGTTTTCCATAGAATATTATTACTAATACCTTATTTTAAAATGTAAAATATATGCAGTGCTCTACTTATATTTAATTTTGTTGATAACATGTTACATGTAAATCATTCTACCCAGGCCAGTGATTAGGAACTACAAGCCCCACAATATATTTGTTTGGTAATTCGGTTCGTACAATATATTACAATATTGACTACTCAGGCTAGTGATTAGGAAGTAGGAACTACAAGCCCCGCAATATATTTGTTTGGTAATTCGGTTCATATAATATATTAAAATATTGACTTCATCTTTTGAAATATTGTGCAAGAATGTTGTCATTTTTCCTTCAAGGAATGCGGCTATTGAGAATGCTCTCCGGTTGTTCTCACCCCGGCTTGCAGTTGTTGATGAACATCTGACTCGACACCTACCTAGGCAGTGGTTAACATCTTTGGCACTTGAGGTATGAATGTCATGCCAGTGATCTTTTTTATTATCATGCAACAATAGTTTCTGCAGTTTTTTTAAAAATTAATTAATATGTTGTCGAGTCTCTGTATTCTAGTCTCAATGTGTCAAAGAAACGCAACTATGCAAATACTTGTTCTTGCTGTGAGCGAAATCAACTCTACAAAAATTTATTTCACATGTTATAGGACATGCCGTGTTGAATGTCAGGCAATAAAAAACCAAGAATAAAGTAAACTCAGTGTCATAAGATGAGAATGTTTCATTTGATGACAATTGCATGAGAAAAGTTATAATCAGGAATACCATAGAGAAAATTGGGGTAGCTTCCATGGTAGAAAAGAAGGTAGAATCTCATCTTAGGTGGTTTGGGCAGAGATACGTGAGCACTGGTAAGGGGAGTAAACCAGATGAAGGGTGCTCCATTAGTTAAAAGCAGGGGTACATAAAGAAAACTACAGGCTGAATCCTTAAGATTGATTTAGAGATAAATGTTTTTTTATCTTTGGTTCAAATGCATGATAGTTCTGATAGGATTTTATCACATTGATTGATCCATGCAGTTGATCTCACCTAGTGAGAAAAGACTTAGTTGTTTTGTTGTAGTATACATGCTTTTGAAACATTGGAATCCTTACATTGAAAAATGATGGCATGATTTTCTTCTGTACTGTGTCAATATCTATTTGGTTTGATTGTTGCATGCACCATAACAAGTTTTTATCTTTCTAGCAGAACATGGGAACTACCGACTCTTTAGATGATACAATAACAGTAATTGAAGCCCCTCGGCAATCAGACTTAATGATAGAACTAATAAAAAAATTGAAGCCTCAAGTGGTGGTGACTGGAATTGCTTATTTTGAGGCTGTTACTAGTTCAGCTTTTGTGCACCTCTTAGATACAACACGAGATATTGGATCTCGTCTTTTCTTGGACATATCAGATCACTTTGAGCTATCCAGTCTTCCTGGATCAAATGGGGTCCTGAAGTATCTTTCAGGAAGTCCCCTACCCTCTCATGTGGCAATTATATGCGGACTGGTAAAGAACAAGGTAATATTCCATATTAACTTATTGGCTTACTTAGACTGTATTGTAGACTTATGTTCTGGCTTGACTTTGAACAATTTCTTATTCATGGCACTGACATACATGTTTTCCAGGTTTATCCAGATTTAGAAGTAGCCTTTGTCATTTCAGAAGAAGAATATCTCTTTAATGCATTGTCCAAAACTGTTGAATTACTAGAAGGCAATACTGCATTAATCAGTCAGTACTATTATGGCTGTATTTTTCATGAGCTTCTTGCTTTTCAGCTGGCCTGCCGGCGTGCACCTTCTGAGGTCTGTCTGTCCTTTTCATTTTCTTAAAGGTTTAAAAGTTTGAGGTTTTTCAAGAGTGTAACATTTTTTCTTGATATCCATCGGTTCTTTCATTTGTGGCTCCATATATATTTGGACCACAAGAATTTTGAAGAAAGAATATGTTTAAAAGCTTGACTTAGAAACCTAATTTTAATGAAGAACTTCCCAATTCCCTGTTATCCTGTTCCTTCCAAATTCATACAGTATCTATGTCACTTAGGGACCAGTAGCTGTATGCTTTTGCCAGTAGCAACAGAACAGACATTGGCGTATATAATGAGACATTTTATTTATACTTTTACTTTATTTATATGAGACATTTTATTTGCCATTCCAAATTTTCCAATAATTTTTAAAAAATACTATTACTTTTGATGGGTATAGAATGGTGTTCTCAAAGTCAAATATAAAATTGTGATCTGACATATAATTTGGAAGAAACTCTTACGTATGAATTTGATTGGTATTATATAGATTGGTATGGGTAGATTCTCATTGCATAATGTAGATTGGTATGTGTATATGGACTAAAATTTATTTTACCAATTTTTTTAATTATTAATATTGTATTTTTTTTTATTAGGCTCAATTTTTAAGATTAGAACAGGGTCTTTAAGACTACCCTGGATCACATACATAAATTTTTGTAGAGTAAATTATAATTCGGATGTCTGTTATAAAAAAACCGAAGGGAATAATTTATAAAAAAATTACAAAAATAAATGTTATAATTATAAAATAAAATAAATTTTCCAATCTAAATTGCAACTAATTTTTAATTATTTAAAATGTAAACCAAAATTTGATTGACTATCTTTCTCTAATATATTTTTGTAAATTTACTACTTAAAATTCTTATATGTAATACAATATTATACTTTTTATTTATTTATTAAAATTTGAAATTTCGGCCACTTCAATGTTTCAGTTCATGATCCGCCACTGGCAACATGGTTTAGTGTATGAGTTTCGCTAATAGGGGATCAAACCGACTGTTATTATCTGGTAGTGTCTGCTTTAATAGGAGAAAAGGACAACTCAGGTTCCCTACCATATTGACATTGTTCTCTAAAATGTTAGAAATTGCAGGCGATAGTTACTAGGAAATAATTATCTATGTCATTATGATTTTGGTTGATGCATGAGCAATATAGCTAATGTTGGACTAACCAGTTCCATACCTCATCTGCTGGGATAGTTGGGAAAACATTATATAACTTATTTTGGACGGCCTAGGTTCCATACCATACGACGTTAGAAACTGCTGGGATAGTCGGGAAAATATTATCTACAACATTTGTGATTGAGGTTGATGCATGTGCAATATAGTTGATGTTAAGTTACGTGCCATAATTATTGTAAATTTTATGGGGCTTGGACAATGTGTAAGATTGACAGCTGAAAACAGCATGTCTCCTTAAATTTTCTAGTTTGGATCTGATTACTGTTATTTAGAAATTCCTTATTATTGTTATATTGTTACAAGGGGGGTAAAAAACAGCAACCTGGTGCTATTATGTTCCTGCCATGACAGGATCCAGGGACAAGTTGGATCCACTATGGGTCTGTTGAAGACAGCCTTAACTTATACATGCAAAAGATTGATTGCACAACTCCAACGTGTGACCTCCAAGTCACATGACAATAACCCCAACCGTTGCACCAAAGCTCCTCTTCCTTATCTGGGGGAGTTTGCCGTGAAAACTATGAAAATTAACACATACATCTTCTGTATAGCTATTTATGACATGTTCATGAGTTAGTTTATTCCCATGGTTAGTTTTCTTATTAATTCTAATTTAACTTCTGTCCTCCAGAGAAGCTGTGAAAATGTCAAATCAGTTGATATGATTGGATTTGCTAAATCAGCCTTATCAGTCCTTAATAATGCTGAGCTAGCAATTGACGGGGTAGAGAATGGCTCCCTGATCCACATGGACGTTGATCAAATCTTTTTGCCTGTTCCATCCCCTGTTAAGGCTGCTATTTTTGAAAGTTTTGCTAGACAAAACATGTCTGAGTCAGAAGCTGATGTCACTACAAGCATAAAAACATTCGTCAAAAGCAACTACGGTTTTCCAACAGATAGCAACACGGAATTTATATATGCTGACAATTCAAAAGCTCTTTTCAATAAACTGGTCCTCTGCTGCACTAAAGAAGGTGGCACCCTCTGTTTTCCAGCTGGATCAAATGGGAACTATGTTTCTTCTGCTAGATTTTTGGGAGCAGACATAGTGACAGTTCCTACTGATGCCAGTGTAGGTTTTAAGTTCACAGAAAAGACACTCACTGGAGTCCTTGGCACTGTGAAAAACCCATGGGTGTATATTTCTGGACCTACAATCAATCCAACTGGCTTAGTTTATAGCAACAATGAGATAGAAAACATTTTGAGCACTTGTGCTAGGTTTGGTGCCAGAGTTATAATTGATACTTCGTCCTCTGGTTTGGAATTTGACTGTAACGGCTGGGGTGGCTGGGACTTGGAGGGGTGTTTGTCTCAGCTGAATTCTTCATGCAAGCCATCATTCTGTGTGTCTCTTCTTGGAGGATTGTCTCTGAAGATGCTCAATGGTGTTCTCAGATTTGGGTTTCTTGTTCTTAACCAGTCCGTTTTGGTTGACACATTTTATAGTTATCCGGGATTAAGTAAACCTCATAGTACTGTTAGATATGCTACAAAGAAGTTGCTGGAGCTTAGAGAGCAGAAATCATCAATTCTATCAGATGCTATTATTGAACATACACAGATTTTGAGAAGTAGATCCAAGCGCTTGAAGGAGGTAATTTCTGATCTGCTAAACATTTCCGTTTGAATTTTATTTTGATTGGTTTGTTCTTTATGGTCGTAATATTTTCTTCTTCTATTAAATTAAATTAAATTTGAAGAATGCTAAACAATTTTTTGGGGTATACTGCTCTAGGCACTTGAGAAGAGTGGGTGGGACGTGCTTGAATCGTGTGCTGGCATTTCTGTTGTGGCCAAACCCTCTGCCTATCTCAAAAAGACTATTAAGCTAAACATTTCATCAAAAGGGGAAGTCAGCCAAGGAAATGTCACTACGGAAATAACGCTCAATGACTCAAATATTAGGAATGCCATTCTCGAAGCCACAGGTTTATGCATCAATAGTGGCTCTTGGACTGGAATTCCTGGATATTGTCGGTTCAATATTGCGCTTGAAGAAAATGATTTCAAGAAAGCACTGGATTGTATACTAAAATTCAGAGAAGTTGCACTAGATTAAAACATGTGTCATTGATACACATATTTAACGATTGAGCCTCAGTGCATGTCATTTGATTTTTTAAGGAAAGTTTCGGTGTTTTGTTCCTCTTGTACTCACGGTCCATTGTCCGTATTGTTTTTATTTGCAATAATCATACTATGGAAACGTTCTCGATTCATGAAATTTTCTCTACGTGTTTTACATTTACTTACTATTATGTGTTCCTCTTGGAATATTGGTAGTGGTAGACCTTGTGATGTGCCATGATCATGACATATGTGTTCGCATGAGTAATGTGCAATTTAGGTTTGCTGTCCAAGTCCGTTGCATTTTATAATCCGGAGTCCTTAACTGTCCTCCCCTTTCTCTCCGGTCGTGGATTTAGGTTGATCACATAGTCTTATGGAGAAAATGTTTTTTTTTAATCGATCAGTTAAATTAGTATTTTTTTTATTTCTTCAAAATAAAATGAGAATAATTATAATATACTTATTATAATTAATTATTAAAATTATACAGAGACAAATATTTGTCAACAAATTAAATAAAATTAATATTTTTTTAATACCATCAACCTGAAAATGAAACAATTATAGTAGTGTAATTTTTCAAGCATCAAATTATTTTTACATTGTTTTTATGGAATCCAGTCACTAAATAAGCTGGTGTAACATATAATTCATACACAAGACAAATATTTGTTACTAATTAATTAGTTAAATTTAATATTTTTTATATCTTTTAAATAAAATGAGTGTGACTATAAAAACCATACAAGATAAATATTTATCACTAAATATTAATCAAAATTAGTGTTTTTTTAAATATTGTCGACTTAAAGATAAGAAAAATTATGATATATTAAATATATGTGTCAATTTCACGAGTCCACTAATTATTGACCTCAATTCACATACTAAAGGGCCAAAAATTTCATAGAATAAAAAGGCTCCACTAAAGAAAGTCCTAAAATTAAAAAACCCTAAAATTTTGTACACTAAGTGGGGTTCATAGGCCAACCTTTTTAAATTTATCTTTTGATATATTTTTTATAAAAAAAATCAAGAAAAAAAGATGTCGAAATTTCCAATAATTTTTTTTCTTTATTTTTTAAGAGAAAAAGTTTCAGACTTTTTCCCGAAAAAATAATGATTTATAAAAAATTCAATATTTTTTCGAAAAAACAAATTTTATAAATTTTTCGAGAAAAAAATTCAATTGACAAAATATTTGGCCCATAAGTACCTTCATTTAGGTCTACAAAAAATAATAGATTAAGATTTTAAAATATGATCTCAATGGAAGACTTAATATTAAAAGGCTTAGTACGAAGCTTTTTGAGATGAGTTTTATGCTTTGTGATTTAATTGAAAGCTTTAATATTGATTATAATTTTTTTTGTCAAACTTTAATTTTTACACATTGCTTTTTTGAAAATGAAATATTAAAGAAGACGTTAGCATTTATCATTCTTACATGGTTATTTTTTTTTCTATTAATTGATTAATTAAATTTAGTATTTTTTTATATCTTCTAAATAAAATAAAAATTATTATAATAAATTTATTATAATTAATTATAAAATAATACACATAACAAATATTTTCACTAAATATTAGTTAAAATTTGTGTTTTTCACAAACCAAAACAAGATTTGGTGTTTTTCTCATACTATTTAAAAATGAGAACAAATTATAATAGACTAATAATTTGTTTCTTCATAATTAATTTTTTTTTCACATTTTCTCAAAATAAATCACTAAAAAGTCGTTTGAGATTATAATAAATGTTTTTTAGTTACCTTATCATACTATATAAATACTTTTATCATCTTTAACTTTTGGGTGCAGAAAAAGTAATGTTAACCAATAACACTAGGTGTGTTTATGGGTACCGGTAAACTCGTGAACTCGGTCACCCAATAAAATCCAATCTGCATTTTGACTCAATTCATTCAAGTTCGAGTCTAACCTGAACTAATCCATTGAAACCCAATTATGTTCGGTTCGGGTATAGATGTAACTTTTTGAACTCACGAACCCAACCAATTGACGTGACATATATATTTTATTTATATTTTTACTATTGATCTATAGTTAAAATTTGATGCTGTACTATGTTTGAGAATTTGTTGTTAATTTAATTAATTTAAGTGTTTTGTTGTGTTTGTGGATGTATTTTAAATATTAAATGATGTGTTGCAATATAGTTTTATTATTTTTTAGATGTTCAAATATTTAAATTTAATTATGTTTTGTTAAAAAAATATAAAAAAAAATTATCACCCGTGAACCCAACCGTATCCAACATTTTTATGGATTGAAAGTTCAACCTAACCCAAATAAAATTAATCGGTTCTGATATCGAACTTAGCCAAAACGATTCAACTCAACCCATATAGATCCCTATATAATACTAAAAAAAAATTAAAAAAGGATTGACTCGTACATATTTTGGAAAATAAATGACTTATAAAGAACGAAAAATAAAATAAATAAATAAATAAATAAATAAATAAATAGTTTTTCGGTCTTATTTTAAAGCAGACAACAGTACAACAAAAATAAAAATAAATAGGTTTTTGATTCCATGGTTTGCACCGGTGTGGATATTCGAAACACGTAACACGACCCATATAGAACATACTGCATATAAAGCAGTTAGTATTCTATTTGTCCATCCTTTCTAGCAAAATACTAGTGCATTCACAAGGATTGCACGTGTATGGGTCATTTCGGAGTTTGACATTTGTCATGTGTATTGTTTCTATAAAATTATAATTAAAGAATCACAATTTTTGTTATGATTTCATAATCAATTAAATTTATTTGTCTCGTGTATGATAGTTAAATATTTTCAGTGATAATTGGTCATGTTTATGATAGTTATTTTGATCTTTTTATCAATTACTACTTGACTCATATATAATAGTTTAATCTTAGCAGTGATAATTTCTCATTATTTCAAAATTTATATCAGTCATAATTTGTCTTTGTATGATACTTCAATTGCATCAATTGGAATTTATCCTACAAATGATAGTTCATTCTACTTAGTATCAACTCATCAGTCATATAATAGTTTTTTTTTTGAAATTTTTATCATTGAGAATGTGTCTTGTTTATGATAGTTCAAATCAAAAGTATTAGCTTGCTTTGAAAAATAAAAATAAAATTATTTAGAAAACAAACAGAAGTGTAAACATATCCGGTGTTTGATAGTTATTTAAAAATTATTGTCATGGGAATGATATCTTATTTTCATAAGTGTCAACTTATCAAATATATGATAATAATTTTTATCATTGACAATTTGTCTTGTATTTTTTTTATGAGTAACTTGTCTCGTGTATGACATTTCAATTTTGCAAGTGATGATTTGTCCCGTGTATGACTGTTATTTTGAATTTTTTTATCAGTGAGAATTTATCGCGTGTATGAAAGTTAAATCATATCACTTACAACTTGTCTGTGTAAGATAATTATTTTGAATTTTTTTATTAACGAGAACTTGTCTCGTGTATAATAGTTCAATTTTATTAGTGACAACTTATTTAGTAGATGGTAAATAATTTTTTTACTGTGTATGATAGTTCAATCAAAAGTTGACACGCGAATGATAAATTTGATCGCTTACAATTTGTCTCGTGTAAGATAACTATTTTGAATTTTTTATCGATAATAATTTGTCTCGTGTATGATAGTTAATTTTTTTTAGTAACAACTTATTGTAGATGATAAATCAAAAGTTGTTTCGTGTATGATCGATTATTTTGAATTTTTATAAGTGAAAATTTGTCTCGTGTATGAAAGTTAAACCATATCACTTACAACTTGTCTCGTGTAAGATGGTTATTTTGAATTTTTTTTATCGATGACAACTTGTTCTAGGTATGATAGTTCAATTTTATTAATTACAACTTATTTTATAGATGATAAATAATTTTTTTTTACTATATATGATTGTTCAATCAAAAATTGTCATGTGAATGATAAATCTCATCACTTATAACTTATCTCATGTAAGATGATTATTTTAAATTTTTTACTGATGAGAATTTGTCCCGTGTATGATAGTTCAATTTTATCAGAAACATCTTATTTTGTTGTTGATAAATCAAAAGATGTCTCGTGTGTGATAGTTATTTTGAATTTTTTATCGATGAAAATCATAATCGACGACTTATTTTGTAGATGATAAATCAAAAGTTGTCATGTGTACGACAATTCAATCAAAAGTTATCCCGTGAATGATAAATCTAATCACTTACAACTTGTCTCATGCAAGATAATTATTTTGAATTTTTTTATCGATGATAACTTGTATACGATAGTTCAATTTTATCAGTAACAACTTGTTTTGTAGATGATAAATTAAAAGTTGTTCTGTGAGTAATAATTCAATCAAAAGTTGTCACGTGAATGATAAATCATATCACTTATAACTTGTCTTGTGTAAGATAATTATTTTAAATTTTTAACCAATGAAAATTTATCTCAAAGATGATCGCGGTGACAATTTACTTTTATAGTTTAAAGAATTCTTAATTTATTAATTAATATAAATTATAAATATACATTCTTATTTTTTTAAAATAACAAATTTAAATAAAGAAACATATATCAAAAAGTTGTATTCACGAGTATATATATATTTTTTTGGTCTTAATACAGAGTAAATTTAATGAGATACAATTAACCTTTCTTTCGTTTTCTAGGTGTACACATCACCACTAATCATACAAATCAATTTTTATTTTTTATTATTACTGGTGTTTATCTCAACAAACCCACCACTACCTTCCACTACTCGGTGGCTCAGGACTCAGCTTCGACCACCGTTTGCCATTCCACCACCACTATTATTGTGTTACTTTCCTTTTACTTTTCAAAATCTTTATTATTTATGTCTGTGAAGTTGAATTTTTGGACCGCCGCCTATGAAGTATGTTTTCGGCACCTCAAGTCCAGCCACAAAAAATCACTATGAAATTCTTGTCTATCTATTAATTTTGTTTTAATTTTTGGTCACTTTCACCTGCAACCATAGAAATCACCCCACCATGTCAGAAATTTGGATTTCACCTATCTATTTCTCTTTTAAGTTTTTATTCCTCCCAAAAGTTTTAGTTCATGATTGAAAGATGAATATATCTGATTTCTATTTTGAAATCATAAATTTTATCTTCATCTTTTGTGTCTCAAAAAAGAAAAAAGACAATTTTTTTAAATCCAAACTCAAACTTTTTGTCAAAAATTTGAAATTTAATAACTTGTGTCTTTGAATTAAATTATTTGATGTCTTCTTAACGAAGAAGAGATAAAAGTTAAAAGAAAATAATAAAATCTGCATATTATATATCAGATTTTTGTAGTTTTATTTGTAATTTTTATGAAGTTGTATTTTTTTAAAATTATAAATCCGATATCCAATCAATATATATCCAATCTCCATTTAATATTTATATAACTTAAGAAAAGTTGTTACTGACAAAATTATTAAACTATCCTTATAAACAAAATTGCTTATAAAACTATCTTATAAACAAAACTGCCACATAAGCAAAACTTAAGAAAGGTTGATATAGACAAAAATATTAAACTGTATTTATAAAAAAAAAATTACCACGTCAGTATTTTCAGGATAATTTGCTTAAATTTATATAACTTAAGAAAAGTTGTTACTGACAAAATTATAAAACTATCCTTATAAACAAAATTGCTTATAAAACTATCCTTATAAACAAAATTGCCACATAAGCAAAACTTAAGAAAGGTTGATATAGACAAAAATATTAAACTGTATTTATAAAAAAAAAAATTAGCACGTCAGTATTTTCAGGGATAATTTGCTTAAAATTTAATCATTTTGATAATTGCCTGTTTGCTATTTTTGCTAGTATCAATTTTTCTTAATTCATGTTGGATTCTGTCGAAGCGATGGAGGAGGAGCAGACACTAACCCTAATATCAGGAGCAGAGCGAGAGCAAGAGAAAGACGAAGCCATGTCTGATTCCATCGATTCCGATTCTGATTCGGAGGACGAAGCTCAGCAGAACATCCAACTCGAATCCCTCCAGACCGACCTTGCCGCTAATCCCACGAATTACGATGCTCATTTGCAAGTAATTTCTTTTCTGTTTTGCTCCCCGAAATTTACTCTACTACCACACCATTAATCTTACACTTGTTATTTGCTTTTTTTCCCAGTATATAAAGCTTCTAAGAAAGACTGGT
The DNA here is from genome assembly GCA_037974735.1 of Cicer chorassanicum. Classification (NCBI taxonomy): domain Eukaryota; kingdom Viridiplantae; phylum Streptophyta; class Magnoliopsida; order Fabales; family Fabaceae; genus Cicer; species Cicer chorassanicum. The sequence continues at coordinate 60,475 of JBBPBP010000002.1, forward strand.
GATGTTGATAGACTGACAAAAGCAAGGGAAGCTATGAGTGAAATCTTTCCACTGACCCCTGCCACGTGGCAACAGTGGATCAAAGATGAGCTTTCTCTCAACACTGCTTCTCGGTCTGTCTTTCTCTTTTCGCAATATCCTGATTTCTTGACTTCATACATATCTTGTCAACTCTTTGCTTTTATTGTGCAGACCGGAGGCTTTCTCTAGAGTTCTTGAGCTTTATGAGCGTGGGGTGTTTGATTATCTGGTTGGTTATTATATCTCAACATTCTGCCTGCTTTATATAATTAATTAATATTGTCTGCGATGCATGCACTTTGTTTCTCACTTTTCATTTATAAGAATAAAGTCACTATAGCTCTTTTACCATGATACTTAATAGTTTACTTATGGTAGGAGAACCATGAATTTTTTTTTCTCCACATTTATCATCAAATTGTTCCTCAAGAGTTTTACGCAACTTTGTATTATCCTCCATTTCAGTCTGTCTCTCTTTGGTGTGACTACCTTAATTTTGTCCAAGAGTTTGATCCAATGGTACACCAATCTTCACCTACTGGTATTTCCAAGGCAAGGGATCTGTTTGAGAGGGCCCTTACTGCTGCTGGTTTGCATGTTACCCAAGGCAGTAAGATATGGGAAGCATACAAGCAATATGAGCAGGATATACTTCTAACCTTTGATGAAACTGATGCACAGGTTAAAATTTTGGTCTTTACTTTCTTTACCATAAGCATATATTTATCTTGACAGTGTTTGTTAGAAATACAATAGAAAACCATCCATTTGCGTGTCTTCACCCAATAACTTAAGCTTTTGGAATAGTTGGTTCATGACATTGTATGTGCTTCAATGATCAAGTTCTATTCTTGTTGCTTCTTTTCTTGTAGTAAAGTTGAATTTATGCACATGGTAGAAGGGTTTGTGGGAATTTGTTGGTCCCCCTCCATTTTTTATGATGTTGCATGCTCACTAATGACGTGGTAGTGATGTGACACAACATTATTGGATAACATTGGATCTATGCCATTAATATTTGTTATCCCATTTTTAGGATGCGGCACTCTGCGCCCGAGACTAACAACATAGGTTTAGGCAGATGTTTTATATACATAGATGAAGAATTTTTAATCAATTATAAACTAATGGTATTACTTGTCAGATATAATTGAGGACAGAGCAAGGTAGTTGCTGCTCTAAAATTTTTTATTGCAGAAATAGTGCCTCGAATGCACAAATATAGTCCAAGACAAAATATTCAATTGAGAGCTTTGTTTAATGTTGATTAGTGCCTTGAATGCACAAATGTGGCCCAAGCTAAACGTAAAAATTCAATTGCGAACATTGTTTAGTTTTGGTTTGTTCAAAAAAGAATAAGAACAAAGAAAACCCAGCAGCCCAAAAAACCTTGGTTTGGAAACAACCTTTTGGTTACATGCTAAATGTTGAAGCATTTTGCAGCATTATAGATTGTTCCAGTTCAAGAAGTAAGTTCTGTTCTTGTGTTGCAGGCAAAAGAAAAGCAAGTTCAACGCATTCGAAGTTTATTCCATCGCCAGTTGTCTGTCCCCCATGCTGACATGAATTCAACACTTATGTCTTATAAGACTTGGGAGGTGGAACAGGGAAATCTTCACAATGTATCCGTTGGCCTAACTGATAGTTATCCTCACGTTGCGTCAGCATACCAGAAGGCATTGGAGATGTATAATGCTCGCGTTTGTTTTGAAGAACCGATTTCTATCCAAAATATTTCTGATTCGGAAAGATTACAACAGTACATGGTATGTCTCTAAGTCTAAATATGACTATTTATTTCTAAGAGATAGAATTCACAAATTTTGTTTATTTATTGGTCACTTTAATTGAGAGAATTGTATTGCAGAACTATTTGAAATTTGAGCAGTCTTCTGGAACACCAGCCAGAATTCAAGTTCTATATGAGCGAGCTATTACTGACTTTCCTATATCACCCGATCTCTGGCTTGACTATACTCGCTATTTGGACAAAACTTTGAAGGTTTTGATTCCCCTCTTTTGCTGTCATTGTTCTCACTTCACGGCATCCATTTTCTAAGTTTAAGTTATAATCTGGATTTATTCCCCCCATTTCTTCTTTTTCAGGTTGGTAAAATTGTCAGCAATGTATATTCTAGGGCCACTAAGAACTGCCCTTGGGTTGGAGAACTTTGGGTTCGGTATATGCTTTCCATGGAGCGTGGTCATGCTTCTGAGAAAGACTTGGCCGAAGTATGATTTTGGATACAACTCTCATTTATAGATTATTATTTTTTTCTTTATGCAAATAATTCTCTTACGTTGAATGGTTTATTGATAAGAAAATATCACGAACTCGCACCACCATAGGTTAGGACCTATCATATAAAACCTCAGTTCTTTAAGCAAAATTAAGTTGTTTAAACTTCAATAAAATACGATAACCCTAAGTGAACCTTCTACCACTAGCCCAATCTGCATATGAAATTCCAATAATATTAAGGTGACTTGTTTTTGTATAACCTTGCTCTTTTCATGTGATTCTTGATATGCTTTAAGATCTGAAGTCTGAACAACAATGACAATTACAAAGTGAGTCGATAAATTGATTCCCACACTAATAGCAAAAGGAATATTTGGTCTGGCAAGATGAGATAGTTTAACTTCCCCACTAATCTATGGTATCTTCTCGGGTCTAAATAAGACTTCAACAGTTTAGGTTGAAGCCTCACATTGAGATCCACAGGAATATCAATTGGTTTGAAATGTAGCATTTCCATCTCTTCCTAATTTCCTAAAATATAGTGCATATTTCCTCTGAGAAAATACAATACCAGATTGTGATTGAGCCACTTGAATCCCAAGGAAATGTATCAATTGAATTAAGTCTTTAATATAGAAGTGTTAGAACAGATGACATTTCAAGTTCTTGATGCCTTCTTGATCATCACTTGTAATAACAATATATACTACCACCGTTTCAAAATATATATATATATATATATATATATATATATATATATATATATATATATATACTACCAAATAAATGTTTTTGCTTTAGTGAGCATTTACAGAATATTGAAAGATATGCTTCACAATGGATCATGCCAAATGTAGAATGGTGTTATCATTTTTTGTAATCCAAGCATGGAGTGATTGTTTTAGATCATAGAAAGGCTTTTGTATCTTGCAACTAGATCTAACTCCACCTGAGCAATAAACCTTAGTGGTTGCTTCTTATTTTTCTCAGCTCTGAGTCATCAAATAAAGACAATTTTAATATCCAATTGATTAAGAGGTCATTTTTCATGGCAGCCTTAGATGAGACTGGACAAACATAGGCTCTTTAGCAACCAGATATAAGGTATCACTTTATACTAAATTATAGATTTGAGTATAACTATTTGCAATAGGGTGGGCTTTTAATCTGTCCAACTGTTCATCACTTTAACTGTAAAAGTACATAGACAACCAACTGTAGACTTTCCACATGGTGGTGGAACAACAGTCCATGAGTGATTTGACTCCAAAGCAAGCATCTCATTGATAATTGATTGCGAGTAGTAGGAATAAAAACACGTGACTCTATGTGTGGAATTGGCAGAACCTGGGAGTTGGACTCCCATTCAAGAATGTGACATGAAAACATGTAGAAATCATGTTTAGGAGGATAATAACTCCAATACACTAAACCTAAAGGAAATTAAGAATTCGAAGGAAAACACACTTAATAACTTGAGCAAACAAACAGTTATAACAACCTGGGGAGAAATCATGCACCAAACAAGTAGAGCCAAAGGTGTATGTAGGAATAACATTCATGGGATCGTTAGGAAACAACAAAGAGTAAGGAATCTTTTTGTTAAAAGAAAAGGCATGTGGTTTATTAAGTAGCATGTGGTAAGAACTGTGTCTCCTAAAACTTTGATGGTGCATTAGCATTTACCATGGAAGTATGAGCTGTGTCCACGCTACGGTGTTTTGCATCCGCATATGGTCGTTCTTTGTTCAATTAAAAGGGTTTGATACCCTTGTTCAGAAGAAAGTTCTAAGAGGGACAAAGTTCCTATTTCATCATTCTGGGCCTCTGGTTTTATTTCACACTGATACTGATAAGCAGTTTGTTTAATAAGCTTCATTTGTTATCGTTCTAGTCCAGTTCTTTCAGAATGCAAAGTGGAAGAAACAAAACATCTATAAATACAAATTAAATTAAAGAGAAAGAAGAAAAGGGTTCTGTTGACTGTCAAGAAATAATGAAAAAGAACAATGACTAGAGGAAGAAGATGAATGGAACTTTTCAGATTGAGGACTTAGGTCTGCATGTAGATTCTACGGAGGCAGAGGCTCAACATTGTTATGTTTACTGCCTGTGTTATGCATTGTGTCAGGCGTTAGGAGTGAGTGATTGTTCAGTAGTGTTTTTTCTTTTAATTAGCTTCTGTATTTTGAAACAGAGTACTAAGGACACATTTATGTCCAAAACCAAGAATCCCAGTTGCTCAACGTTGGGAATCGATGGTAGTAATGAGAGAAATACCTATATAGAAGCCATCTCATCTCTATGGCAGATGCTATGGATGGTTGTCATAAAGCTGCTATCCATGCACATGATTGGTGTCATAGCAATGACGTGTTGAATATGCATGCCATCCTTTATGGTTGTCATAAAGCTGCTATCTATCACATCATTTATGTCATAGCACTGACAAGTTAAAGATGCATGCTATCCTGTCATGGAGGTCGCTATTGACAACATTGCTTATATGTAGTAATGCCTTGTGCTTTCCTCTTAAATATGCTCTGTGCATGTGATGCGATAATATGCCTGCAATAATCACATCCTCCTATCATATGTAGTTATGCCTTCTACAAAGATTATATCAGTGCTTGAGTATAACTATTTAAGTTCTCTCTTCTTTGTTCCTCAAGGATTGGAAAAGTTGTCTCCTTTCAATGTCAACACGCATGTATGCATTATGTATATTACCTCTCTAGTTTCTGTCATAAGCTCAATGATATTAGTTGACTCTTTTAATGAATTGAATAAGGAAATTATTTTGGCATAGATTTAGTATAAATTATCAAACTTACTAGACCTGTTTGTGAAGAGAGTTTTTTTTTTTTTTTTTTTTAATATTTTCATGTATTATTTATGCAATTTTTATACTTATTTCAGATATTTGAGAAGTCCCTGCAATGCACCTTTTCAACTTTAGATGAGGTATGATTGATATTTAATTTAGTTTGTTTGCCTCATTCTCTGTAGGGCTTGCAAAGTTGCCTTTTTGTAAATCCATTTCCTTGCTTCCCTTAACTTCCATAAATGTCTAAATATATTGCATTTCTAAACTGTTTAATATAATCTTTCGTTTCAGTATCTTGATTTGTTTCTCACCCGGGTTGATGGCTTAAGGCGAAGAATGACATCCACCACGGGAGAGGATCCATTGGAATATAAAATAATAAGAGAGACCTTCCAGGTTGGTTATATTTATTTTGAGACCTGTAAATCATGCACTCCCTCTGGAATGATTTATAAGCAAAAATAGACTAAATCACACATATTAAGAATAATATCAATTAATATCATTTAAAATATTATTCATATTACATAAATTATCCTTCAAGATAGTAATAAATTGATTCCTTGTTGGAAACAAATGTTAAATTGAATAAGAGGGTATTTTGGAGCTAGGTAGTTAATCCCAGCGTTTCCCGGCGAGATCCCGCTGTCCCGGTGCGGTACAGTGCCTGACCGCAACAGCGTGTCCGCGACAGCGTGAAACAAGATCCCGACGAGATCTGGGCGAGATCCCGCTATCCTTAATCCCAATGTTTTCCAGCGAGATTCCGCTATTATTTCTTCCTTCTTTGTTTTATTGTTTCTACTTTCACCTAAGAAGAAAAAGTAGAATATGGTATTGAAGATGATGCTTATCTTTGATTCCTATGCTAGAACATGCATTTGAGTTTTAATATTTAGTTATTTTATTACTGTGTTAAAGACTTCAATATGCATCATCTTTATTTCCTTGACTTTTGTTGGTATTTCGATGTATGTTTTGACTAAGAGTAAGACTTGTAGATTCTTATTACTAATTATGAATGTTTTAGAATTTGAGTCATTTGTTAATTTTGCATTAAATATAGGTTTATATAATATTATTCGTGTAATTTGTTCTAAAAAATAGCAATTATCCTGCCTATCCCAGAACGTGCTATCCCGCTATCTCACTTTTGGGGTTAGCCGCGACGCACCGCTATCTGGGATTAACTACCTAGTTTTGGAGATAATATCAATAAGGGAAGAGGGTCATGAGTTCTGGTCAGCTCTGCCCTGTGGTCAAGTTTGAATCAAGTGGAGGAACTAGCCTGTTACAAAATCATTAACTAGCTAATATTTTCACCAAGTTTCTCAGAGGTCCAAGGACATCTTTTATATGCACCAAATTTGATGCATATGATATAATGCACCAAACTAGTCTAGGGACCAGCTATTAACTAAAATTTAACAAGGGAGTTCTTCACATATGGGCTTGATGACATTTTGGTCATTAATCCATTTAATAATCTATACCAATTATTCCTTCAGTGGAAATTTTAATAATTATGTCTTGTTTTGAAGCTCAAAGTTCCTATTGCGGTAGTTGCTTTTCTCATATAAGATACATGAATATGTTCCACATCCTAAAATTGAATTTGTCGCAAGAAAGAGGGTTCACACCGACTAATCAACTCGTATGCGGTTACAAAATGTTTTCTTTTGAACTTTGTGCATTATTTGTCAATAAAACTATATAATGACCATTTGCCTTTTCCAGCGTGCATCAGATTACCTGTCACCATATATGAAGAATACCGATGGCTTGTTACATTTGCATGCTTATTGGGCCCATTTAGAAACAAAACTTGAAAAAGATATAACTGCAGCTCGTGGAGTTTGGGAGAATTTTCTTAAGACCTGGTTTAATAATGTTCATTTAAATCCTTTCACAATTAAATGCTTTTCTAACGTCTTATTTATCCTATCCAATTATACAATATTATTCAACTTATTTTATGCAGTGGTTCAATGTTGGAGGCATGGACTGGCTATATAGCAATGGAAGTTGAATCCGGTCACATAAATGAAGCAAGGTCCATATACAAGAGATGCTACAGTAAAAGGTTTTCAGGGACCGGTTCAGAGGTATATTGAGCTTGTCTTAGTTCTATAAACATTGCCACTTTATTATTCTATACGGCCAAACGTGGTGCTATTGCGTTTGATCATAGATTCGTGGTGCCATTGCAACCTGTTGCTGCTGCTACAGGGGCTTTGATGTAAAATCACTATTTTTCTCAAAGCTCTTTGGTGAATTTCATGCCTCAATAAGAGAAGGACAGGTTTTAAATAAAAGTCCGCGACCACAATCTGGGCTTCAACATGATGGATTGGTTTTAGATGTCACGCGGCCACAATTGGGGCCGCAGATGACTGCAATATTTATAGGATTGCAGCGCCGTTACTGTAACTGCTATTTAAATCGTTGGAGGAGAATAAAGATGACAACTTTGGACAGTAAGTGTAGGTTGCTACAGTTGGTTGGCACACGGAATATGGTTCATTTTAATGAGAAGGGACATTTTAGTTTTAGAGTTTAGCATAATGGACTTTAGTTAATCCCGTCAATGGGCCAAATCTAATGACTAGTGAATGAAAAATTGTTTCTAGACAATTATTCTAAATGTAGTCCAAATCACTTTGGACCACACTGTTAGCCCAGTTCACTTCATCTACATGAAATACATTCTTCTGAATACGTTCATTCCCTAAAGTCTAACAAGTATGCAAAAATACTTAAAAGAAAAGAAAAAAATCATGAAATTTTTTCCAATAAGTCTAAAAAATGAAAAATGTAACAAAGGAAATTGTTTATATGTATATATTGTATAAATTACTTAAAGTAAACAATATATACAATATAACTTATTTATTATATACATAGTTGGTCTCAAGCCTAGATAAAAGGAGAGGGTTGTGTTAGGTAGTCAGTAGCCAACGTGAAACTTAGTTGAATCTTTAATAGCATGGTTAAACAATAAAATAGTGTTAATGCTAAGTCGTTTTCCATGAGCGATTTCATGTGCATATAAGAAACAAAGTGGGTAGGTGAAAAGGTGTCAGATTTAGACACTTCAAGTTTTTAAGATTTGGTACACATGTAGATTAAAATCGAGAAATAGGGTGGACATATCTATCGTTAATTTTGGAAGAACGGTATTGTGGATGTAAATAGAATAGGAGATAGGATCATAGCCCTAAATTTGTAGTAGATTAAGACACCTTTAATGTGATTAGTGATTATGCACCATAGGTCAAGCTACTGTTAGAATATTAGAAAATATCTTATAATATTTTTATATTATATTAGAGTATTTTGAGTTATTTCTTATGATCAATTTATAATCATAGAGATATCTTAGAATATCTCATTATTATTATGATTTGTTCCTGATTTAGGATTAAATCTATGTTTCTCTATAAATAGAGATTAGTATTGAGTCTTTTGTAATCAAGTTATCATAAAGCTATTATCAATAATATTCAAACACTAATTATTTTCTCTCATCTTTTTCTCTAAAATACCACAACTTCAACATGGTATCTAGAGCCTATTTCGATCCAACCGCCTCTATTCCGCTGTCGAGTTCCCAATAGTTAGGGAATATAATCATAGTTTCTCTTTTCCAACATTCCGACACGTTTCAATCGTTTTCCATTCAGTTTGCTACTGCCGCCGCCGCCACTATTTTCGACGAATTTCCCTGCGAATAGCGTCGCCATCTCCAGATCAGGTCATGGCCGAAAGCGCGTCGCCAAAAGCCGTCACATGCACTCTCACGCGCTGCTAATCTCTCCTGCGAGTATATCTCACGCGCCGCCGTCTCCACAACGTGTGACGGCGCGTTTTGACGTCTCTCAGTTGCTGCTTGGTCGGTCAATCGCGCCTCAACCTCCCTTTTTCGAATCTGCCCTCGTAATCTAGTTTTGGGCTACGATTACACCTACTACCTTCAAGATCCGCCGTCTACTGTTGCCTTCCATCTGTTTTCGCTGCTGGAAAAGTTTTCCAGCAAATTTTCCGACACAACCATTTCCATTGTGTAAGGAATCTCCCAATCTACACAAACCAGATTTTTTACGCCAAAAGTTACTCCATGCGCGCTCATGTGCCTTCAAGATCCTCTGTATTCATTCCACACACCGCCACCAACAACCTCGAGTTTAGGCGCGTCTGTCCGCCTTCCAGCACAATGTTTCAGTCGTCTAGATTGGGTTTTCCTTCCTGTTTCTAGATCTGCCCTTTTTCCAGCAAATTTTCCGACACAACCATTTCCATTGTGTAAGGAATCTCCCAATCTACACAAACCAGATTTTTTACGCCAAAAGTTACTCCATGCGCGCTCATGTGCCTTCAAGATCCTCTGTATTCATTCCACACACCGCCACCAACAACCTCGAGTTTAGGCGCGTCTGTCCGCCTTCCAGCACAATGTTTCAGTCGTCTAGATTGGGTTTTCCTTCCTGTTTCTAGATCTGCCCTTACTTTCCAATTTTGATCAACGAAAAATATGCGTTGTTGTTCAAACAACCATTGTCTCCTGTTTTTGATGCATTTTCTCACTCCGTTGATCGATCATGGCTTTGTTTCAATAGAGTCGCATTGCTTCTTCTTTGGTGTTTGTCATGCAATTTAGTTGTTACTAATAGATTATAACAGTGGCTTCTATTCTCACCAACAATCGTTTTGGTGGTGTCCCTTTTCCCACATATGAATCATATTAATGGTGACTTCTTCTTCCGCTGATGGTTATTTTGATGATGCCTTTTATTTTCATGAGTCACTGTATCTTGGCAATTTGTCTTAGATGTACTGGCCTTGCCTTTCTCTCCCTAAAGCATGTCGCTCCTTCCTTGAAGTATTTTCAAGTTTAAATATTTTGAGTCTCCGATATTATTGGTTTGAAGCTTCCAAATGCATTTTTTTTAGAAGAACGGACTTTGCTTTGTTCAATTGCTTGCTATGAATTTCTCTCATGCTGATGATCATTCCGGATATCTGGCTTGGCTATATTTACATCAATTCTCTCCGACGTCACCTGCATCCCTGAGTTGCCTTTCCATCCACTTTTATTCTTTTGCAGAGCAATACATTGTTTTCTTGTAAGAAACTAAAGCTTAGTAAGCTTTAGCTTGATGGGGAGTGTTAGAATATTAGAAAATATCTTATATTATTTTTTATATTATATTAGAGTATCTTGAGTTATTTCCTATAATCAATTTATAATCATAGATATCTTAGAATATCTCATTATTATCATGATTTGTTCCTGAAGTAGGATTAAATCTATGTTTCTCTATAAATAGATATTAGTATTGAGTCTTTTGTAGTCAAATTATCATAAAGCTATTATCAATAATATTCAAACCCTAATTATTTTCTCTCATCTTTTTCTCTAAAATCCCACAACTTCAACAACTAAAAGAACACTTTGAGGTAAATTTAGCTGGCTTAATTCAAGAAATACCACCAGAAGAAAAGAATTCTCTATGGGAGATCTTATTGGCCTTGTAAGGAGTGCATCTAGGGGATACAAGGGTTTGTATGGGGGTTGTGGCTTAGGGAAGGTAAATGTAGAGGGTCAATCTATCCTAGAATTTTTTTGCTTTTATTTTCCTATAGCCAATACTTGCTTTACGAAACAAGAGGATCACCTTATCACACACAAAAGTTGAGTTCCATGCTGACAAATAGATTTCTTTCTTATTAGTAAATCAGATAGAAAGATTTGCTTGGAAATTAAAATTACTCTTGGGGAGAGAGCTTGACTACCCAACATAGAGTCTTGGTTGTAATGTAAGAGTTAAGAGGAGAATGAAGAGAAGAGACTGCGATAGAGTTTCAAGGATTGAAGGGCGAAAAACACACGATCTTCCGGCAAATGGTGAAAATATTATGTGGGATAAGTTGGCCAAGTGGATTAGGAATGTAGCAAAGGCGACATTTGGTCAATCAAGTGGTTATTCCTAGTGATAAAGAATCTTGGTGGTGGGATGAACATGTTCAAGATAAAGTTAAGGTTAAAAGGGAATGTTTTGAAACATGCTTTTTTGTGTAAAAATGTCGAAAAGGTAAGGAAGATAAGAAAGAGACCAAGAAGGCAGTGGGTGAAGCGAGAATGGAAGCTTTTGACGAGTTGTGCGACTCCTTAAAATCTCGTGTTTGACAACCTTGCCTACTACTACTAAAAAAGAAGTTATTCACGCTAGGTTTATGGGGTTTTGCCAGTGTTGTGTTTCTCCATGAAAAAAGAGGCTTATTTTTTGACTTAAGCCCATGGTATTTTCACTAGCAGCAATGCTTGAGGGACATCACAGTAAAGATTGAAACAGATGTGTCAAAACGAAATCATTGATTTGTTTTGCTTATTTCCAAAATGGGAAACTGTGAAATGACAGTCATAGTATTTTTTATTTTTTCCTTGAGAAATGATAAAAAGATCGCGTTTATTGTATGTATACCATATTTACGGTTGCATTTTACTTGCTTTTCAATACTGTTTGGATTAGATGATACCTTCCCTTCCTAAAACACAGAATCATTCAGGACATTTGCAACTCATGGTTACGCTTTGAGAGGGAGTTTGGCAAATTGGAAGATTTTGATCATGCTTCACTAAAGGTACATTCATTTCTCTTCAATTTAAGTTTTTTTTTTTAAATATTAGAATTTTTAGTCAGCTGGTAAATATGAGAAAACGATAGAAAATAAGCAGAGGGAAAATTGAGAGAGAAACTTAAGTGTATCCCATTTTATCTTTTCTTGACTTCTCTGACATTGAAGTTGTAAGTTATATATATAAAGGTCCAGATATGAAGGTTTTTATAACTATGACAGAAAGGTAACTAACAACCAACTGTGACAGAAAGACTTGGAGAAAGTATTCTGTGCTACAGGCTGCCCATTATGACCTGTGCACAATACAGAAGCTACATGGTGGATCATGCAAATTCAAAACACACGCACATCAGAATGTACACTGTTAACATCAAATAACTCTGCTTTATCTGTGTTCTTACTTCTTAAGAAAGATCATTGTTATAGATAGAATACCAGTCTCTGCCTAACAACTTGAGCTTTTTTGAGAGATTGTCTTCGGCAATTATTTTTGCAGGATTGGGGAAGTAAAAATTATTTCAAAATTAAATTTTACTCACGATGTTCTGAAGTTTTCCCCCTTAGGTGTCTAGATGATTAGCTGTATCAATTGCACTAAATATGTCTTGACAAAAAGAATTTTTTTCTAAAGTTTTCCTAGTTGAAGATTTATAGTTGAAGCTAAAGCAAATATATTGCTGAATACTAAATCTTCTAAATTCTAAGTATTATCTCATGTTTTGGGACCTGAGTGCCGCTTTAGAAGTATGTGATTCTGTTGTGAGGTTCATATGGTTTTGGGTTCTCCAACCTCAACAATGGCTACTTTTTGGGGGTAGAATGTTTTGTATTGTATCAGTTTTCTGGAGTAAAAGGAACTTCCCATGTGAAGCATTTGGCAGATGTAAATTTGTCATTCCTTACATTAAGGTTGCTTTCTTGGTTTGGCTAGTGATATGATAAATGGTAGAAGATTATATTGTTGTTTAATCTGTTTAATCCATGTATCTGACTCCACCTAGTGAAATAAGGCTTGATGGTGTTGTTGTAGGGTTGCTTTCTTGGGTACCTTAGCTTATTAAAAATAAAAATGAAGTATTCACAATAGTGGTTACTCTGGCACTATCCTGTCATTTAGTAAGGCAGTCAATGAGTTGGTTAACCCTACTCCATGAACTTGTATGTCAACTTGACGGGAAGAAGAGCAACTTATAATAAGTTCGGTCTGCTGATTTGTTAATGAGGACTGTTTTTCCTCAGGTTACCCCACGTCTGGAAGAGTTAAATTTGTATAGGTTGCAGCAGGAGTCCAAGTCAGTTGATGATAGTGAAAATAATCTAAAGAGAAATGTACGTGACAAAAGAAAGTTGGGGTCAGATATAGCTGATGAACAGTCTCCAGCAAAGCGACAGAAAGATGCTAGTAGAAAATTAAAAAAAGCATCCGAGGAAAATATATATCAAGTGGAGAACTCATCTCAGGTGACAAAAGTGGAAAGGACCAATCAGAAAAATAAAAAATCTGATGGCAACCTAAGTGAGCAACAGCTTACCCATGGAAAACACCGGGCATACTCTGACCAGTGTACTGCTTTTATATCAAATCTCAACCCTACGGTAAATAGAGCTCTTATTATCTTTCTTCTTTGTGTGGGTTTGTGAGAGAGATAAACTAATGAGTTGTATTATTGCAGGCAAATGATGAGCATATTCGTGATTTCTTCAGTGACATCGGTGGAATTGTAGCCATCCGCATCCTACATGACAAGTTCACTGGAAAGTCCAGGGTACCAAATTAGTAGTTCTTTATCTTTCTTATTTATTTTACCTCTTTTTTGTTCCTTAATTGGTTTTGAAAGTTAACTGGCTTGTTGACTAAAAACTTAAAGTGGGGTTCGTGAAGGTTTGGTGCCTTCAGTTTCACAACCATGCTATTTCAGGGATTTTTCCTTACCTTTTTACATTCTTGCAGTTGGAAATATAAATTTTATTAGGTCAGGGAACGCAACCATAGAAGGAGGCCTTCCTCTATGGGCTAGGCGAGGAACCTTGTGTCACACACCTTAATTGAAAACCTTAATGCAATGGGTTCACGAGATTTTCCACATTTGTGGATCTTGTTCTCACTTAGTCCGTTTATTCCCATGCGGGCTTTCTTTTATCGACATCTGAGTTCCTGGCCAATATATATTAAACATTAATTACTGACTTAGCTGACTCTCGGAGTATATTTATATAGAATGAAAGAACTAACATGTTTTTTTAATCGAAACACACAAAATACATGTAAATCGTGTGAATGGTCATCGCCTTACATTACGACAAGTGAATGGTATATAATTGTTATCTTGATATCAATGAAGGGGCTAGCTTATGTGGACTTTTTGGACGATGAGCACCTTGTTGCAGCGGTAGCTAAAAACAAGAACAGGTTACTTGGGAAGAAGCTAAGCATTGCTCGATCTGACCCAAAGCGAGGGGGAAAGGAAACTTTTGATCCAAAAAGTGCAAAAGAACATGGTAAGTAAACTTGAATGTTTTTTTATACTTTAGAAAAGTACTACATGAATATACCTTGATACTTCCTGTTAGTGATCTTCATGCATGCATATAATACACTTTCCAATCTCATATGTTGAAAGCTGCCGTTACACAGTTCCAAATGTCAGGTAACTTGTGATCCCTTGAATTTAGGGAGAAAGATCTGAGATTGGTTCTGAATGACTTGAGAGATTGAGCTCTCGGTGTGTTAATTCATAATAAAAATATGTACAACCAAATCGTAACCTAAAACCAAATTCAAATTAGCCTTATCTCTATCCTATTATTATCTATGACAAAATATTTACATCAAAATATCTCAAAATTTTCAACATAACATTTTCAAATAAGCTCGCATGTAGTAAGAACCATAGCTCAATATCAGCCATGGCGTTGGACCCAGCGAAACATTTTGTTTCTCAATAAGATTTTTGTAACCCAATTATGTGAACATCCAACCCATTTTGCACGTGTGTGCAATAACATTAGTATGACCTCTTTTTATAAACTAGTCCTTTTCTTGGAGATGGGTTCATAGACCTCAAAATTCGAATTGTTATATCCCAATGACTATCACAAGGAGAATTAAGGACTGACTTATTACACCGACAACAAAGGATATATTTTGCCAAATCATGTTAAGGTAGTTCAACTTTCCAACCAATATCTGATATCTACCTAGGTCTGAAGAAGAACTTCGATTTGCCACTATTTTGCACCAACAATAAAGGATATATTTGGCCAAATCATGTTAAGGTAGTTCAACTTTCCAACCAATATTTGATATCTACCAAGGTCTGAAGAAGACCTTTGATTTGCCATTAATTTGGCATTTAGATCTATCTATAGGTGTGTCAATAGACTTGTGATCTAACCTATGTTGTTACTCTCAGATTGCGGTGTGGAGTGCTCACCCCAAAACTGCTAAGTGGCATAGCAGATAGTAGAATGATTGCCATTGCGAAGACTAAACAGCAATATACAAAGTAAACATAAATTCCAACAGTATATGTAAATACTCAAAAGTAGAAAAATACACAATTATACCTAGGTGATTTCTCATTCAATCCTCCGTGTTTGCTCATTTTTTTTGACTTTTTACCGGATCCTAACTTCCGGTAGTGTAAAATTGAGTAAAATTTACTACCGGATCCAAGGTTCCAGTAGTTTATTTGGGGGCAAGTGAGCAAACACGGCCCAATGAGCAACCTTCTTATACCTATCCTGTATAATTTGTCACTAACATTTAAAATAAAAGCAATGCAAACAGAATCAACTATCAGAACAGAGCGGCTATTGTATAGGGTGCTGGTTAGTCTTCGCACTTCACAAATATGAGTGGGAAGAGAGGCGGAGTAACTTAAACTTAAATTGGGAAATGACAAAACTTTCCTTGAGAAATTTAAAATTGGATTTATTAGACGGTAGAAAAGGACATTAAAAACCCTAACCATTTAGTGGCTGCAAAAGGTCTATGTTGTCGCTACTACAAAACATGAATAGTTGGTGTTTGCCATTGGACCATGGGCCATTCCCGCTCGCAATAGCACTGCTATTCACAACATAGAATCTAACATCTCAATCTCCCTCCAAAATGTTGAAGTAAGTGTAAATCTTCTTTGAGAATTTGTTATTTTTTTATTTCGTATGTAATGTTTAGTTTTTGTTATTTTAAAAATTGTGTTTTTTAGCCAATGGGAAGTTATAACAATCCATATACGTACGTTTTAATTAATGATCTTTTTATTATGTAATTATAAAACTTATACCGTGATATTAATTTAAAATGTTGTTTGTTATTTAATTTAAATATAATATAATAAATATTAAATTAGCACTTAATTAAATATTAAAATATATAAATATTATATTTAACCATTATTAACAGTAAAGTAGCACCTTCACGTTCAATGATTGGTCTTATTTTTAAAACATTGCATGACACAATCTCTTAACTGTGCCTCGGTTGAGTAGCTGAGTCTGTTTCAACAGAAACTAAGCCTAGCTGTCTATAACCATGGTACTAAATTATCATAGTTGCAATTGCAGTTGCACGAGCTACTCAGCTAAGATCAGTGAAACTAGACAATAGAAGTATATAGAATTATTCAGTAAAGAAAAACCAAACCAGATTAAACACTAACAACAACAAGAAAGCTTTGATCCTTTTGTATGTCACAGGCATGGTGTTGTTTTTCTGGCATCCTCCATTGACAACTTTTTTGCTATAGCTACCTCTCCTTTTCTGGTTGATTTATGAATTAACTGCTAGCTTTTTTTTTTGTCAATTACATATAATATTGTTTTGTTGCATTTGAACTTTGATTTTTCATCTCATTCCATTAATCATTCTGATAAAAAAAAAGGTTCAGTATCCAAAGGAACTGATGATACTTCCAAGATAGATGTAAAAGATGCGAAGTTCTCTTCTAGAAACCCAGGAAGTGAGAGCATTCAGTTTAAAGGGAGGAATACTTTTGCGGTGCCTAGAAATGTCATACCACTTGGTTATACTGCAAATAAACCAAAAATGGAAGTGGGTGATGAAAAGCCAAAATCCAATGAAGAATTCAGGAAGATATTCATTCAATAAGACTTCCCCGACATTATTTTGCAACTCCGAAGGTAGCAGCTCCTTTTGACAACTATGGACCGTATAGGAGTTATCTGTCTTACAATATTTTACTTCGTTCTGTTGCACACTAATCTAATTAGTCTACCTACATTTATTTTTAGGCACCCGTCACTTGGTTCTTACAAGTGATTTGTTGAAAATGTGATTGAAAATTTCATAATACAATTACCTATAATGGGATTTTGATTTTTCCGCCGTTGTATACACCAAAATTTGCTCATCTCTTATGACATCGCTGACCGTTGATGGGCCTGCACAATTTAAAAATGATGTTAGAATTTGTGTATACTATTTTTGTATATCTTTGTGACCATGCAAACTTGTGGTCAAAACCACTTGTCTTTAAAAGAAGTGTCTACTTTGAACAAAGTAATTTCAAAGAGCTCCCGCGAATAAAATAATTTAATGGACTTTTTTGTCAACAATAAAAACTTAAATATATAAAAGATCACTTGATTAGGTTTATGCAAAAAAAATTGTTTTAGGCTCTACAAGATCTAATCTAATATAATTATGACTGACTAAGTCCTTGTCATTAACTTTTTGTAAAAAATTAGATGACACGGCAAATGAGAAAGTGATTATGACTAGATGACTTCTCATCAACTTTTGAATTAGTACTCCTTAATCTCCTATTGGATTTTCATTAATCTCCAGTTTTTCTACTTAGTCTTTCCTTCCAAATTCTCTCAAAGTTAAACTTAGAAAGTATAGGATTTTAGAGGAGGAGAAGGTGACACTTTGTTGAGAAGGAGAAAGTACATTTTGATTCAAACCGGATTAAGGATATCTACGAGAGAAAGAAGAGTGTGGAGGTGTAGACATAGGATATGTGACTAGAGTATGTATATATATATATATATATATATATTTGACATCCGTGCGAGTGTGGGGAATATTGAGCATAATGTGGTTGGCATGCTTGGTTCACTGGATTTCCTTGCAGATTCTCAACTGGATGTTAATAAGGAGGTTACAAATGTTTCAGTTAGGGGGAGTAGTTGTGTTGGTTGTCAAGATGTTGAGGTTATTGGGGATGATGAGAAAAGTGATTGTAATGAGGGCAATGATAGTAACGAGGAGGAAACTTGTGAAATTAGATTTGATGACAGTGAAGATGAAAGTGACTTAGCGGCACATGATAAGCTGGCTGGTTATGATATCTCTAAAGAGAAATCAACAATGTTTAATACAAGAAAAACTAAACTTTTAGTACCTAAGCTAGAACATAGGCATGCAATTGAACCAACACTTGAGCCTACACGAGCTTTCAAATAATGTAGGAAAAGAAAATAAAGGAAAAATAAACAAAAAAATGCTAGGACTAGTACAAGGCTAAGGACATTCACAGGGAAATCAGATGCGTGTCCTAAAAGTGAAGCAAAAAGTTCATCTGTCATTGAAGATGAACCAGAACTTTTACTCTAGAAATAAGTAAACTATCAATGTGGGACCTGAAGTTGATGACAACCAAAACACATGTTGTTTTTGCGTATAGTATATATCAATTTTTTAAAAGATCAATCCATTTATACGTTGATATCAGTTCATATGTAAGATTGAAAGATATTCCTCTTGGAGACCAATCCTTTTTACAAGTTGATATCGATCCCTATGTAAGATTGAGAGAAGTTCCTCTTGGAGGCCAATCATCTTTGCAAGTTGATATTAGTCCTTATGTAAGATTGAGAGATGGTCATCTCAGAGGTTAGCCCTCTTTGCAAGCTAATATCACCCACTATATAAAACCGAGAGATGGTTCTCTTGGAGACCAATCCTCTTTACAAATTGATATCAGTTCCTATGAGAGAATGAGAGATGGTCCAATCCTTTTTTCAGGATGATACCAGCCTCTGACCTATGTAAGAATGAGAGATGCTCCTCTTGGAAGCCAATCCACTTTACAAGCTGATACCTGTTTCTATGGGAGAATGATAAATGTTATATCTCATGGAGGCCAATTAGCTGTTGACATTTCTCATAGCCAGAATAGGCACATATTGATTTGCTTAAGCAAGCAAAAATCAATTATTTTGAGTATGATAGTTTTTGTTATTAATGTATTTTAAAAGGCCGGCATCTTTGATTTATTTTGTTAAGTTTTGATCTTAAAGTATTAGTTTTGAAATATTAGAAATGTTTTTGAAATGAAATTATAGTTAGGAAAATGTTTAAAATGAGTTTGAATATCTATTAGTTGTTTTAATAAAATAAAAGTAGTAACAGTAAAAAGAATAAAATGAAGAAAATTTCATTTTTCATCCTCAAGTCTTCTCAAAATTCCCACATTTTATTCGGATTGACTAATTCGAATGGGTATTTTATACATTTGGACAACAACTATATGCCAAAATCATCTTAAGCATTTGCAAATCTAGAAATGAGAACTTTTGAGATGACAAGCCTCACGAATCACAATGTGCACAAAATCATTCAAAGAGCTAAAGAAACTCTTAGCGAATGAGATGAGGCGGTACTTATCCCCCAAGTACCGAGCTCGAATCCCACAAAAGACAAAACTTACTATTTCCAACGGTGGTTGTAATTAACACGTGTACAATATCACTTTGTTCCACACAAACGATAACCTAGCAAATGTGATGACAAAGCAAATTTATATGGTGTGGATCCTCATATGGCCCTATAAAAAACGTAGAACCAAATAGTTGAAAAGGCAGAGTGATTTTAAAAGTTCACAAAAATAGCTTTAAGTGGAAGATTGTGAACATGATATAGCCACTTTTGTGGCAAGTCAAACATTGTAACTCCAAGCCTACTTCTAGATCTTGCATTTAGTTTATGACATGTTTGTCAAAGTTTTTTTTTACAATGGCATTAATGTAAGTGGTTGGGGGCAATGCCATTTTGCTCCTATAAATAGCATCCCCTGAGTACCATTCTTGCATCCCAAACAAAAGTAGTTTTAATTGATCAGAGTGAGAGAAAAAAAATATAGACAAAATATAGTTTTTCGGTGATGTTTTTCTTAGGGTTTATATTCTCTTATTTTTAAGAGAGAATGTAATTGTTCTCTCCTTGTATTTAGAGACATCTTATAATTTTTTTCACATAGATAAAATTCATTACTTTTATCATGTAGTTATTTACTTTTATTTGTTATGGATTTTCCACGATTTTCTCATTTGCGTGATATCATTTTTTACTCTGACACCTATCAAATATTTTCTCAAAACGTAGAGATAATCTGGTTTCTTACTCCACTTTCGAGTTAAAAGGCAGTTTGGCTAATAAAACATCTCTATATAATGTGTCTTCCCATTTATCATGTTGTCCCTGACTTTCCTGTTAGTACAGTTCATGATGAAACGAAATAGATTTTTGTTTTTCCTTTAAAAAAAGTGAAATATGTAATTAGTTTAAAAGAATTATAATCAGCCATAATCATAACCAACGTCATCTTATTAATTTAATTAAATAACCATTGTTTCATCACTTACTGTTTTTCTTAATAGGTCATTATTATTATTATTATTATTATTATTATTATTATTATTATTATTATTATTGAATTGCATCAAATTTGTAATTAATTAATTATTAATTAATTAATCATTATTATTATTATTATTAATTAATTAAGTTTAAATGTAATTTTAATTTTTTTATTCACTGATTCACAAATTTAATCATTTTATTTTTGTCTATAAAAAATATAATCATATTTTTTAATTTCTTATCATCAATTTCAATTTTAATGTTGTACGATTTTAACCACAATTTTTAAGTGTTTATTTTTTAGAACTGTGATACATTGTTTCATCTTCATATAAGAGTTGATATTCTTTATTAAACAACCATCAACGTACATTGTAGACATGAGTACATTGTTTTCGGTGAAGTTGGATCATAGAATGACCAATCTCTTGGGTATAATTTTGAGCACCCCGAAGGAATAGCTGCCAAATATGATTAGCAATCTGAAGTCCACCCGCTCAGCTCACTATTGCTTGCGATGACTTGCCACTCTTCACTTCAATTTTTCTTTATTTTTTTTAAGGTAAAATAATTGAAGGGTCAAAATTGATTATGAAGTGCATCTAGTGGTATTGATGAAAAGGCCCGAGTACATTAATTGTATATAACCTTGAATGCATCTAATCCTAGTCCAACATAAGTGCTCCTTAAAGCATTTGTCATCATTATATATCAAATGTCAAACCTAAAAAAGAAAGATAACATCAAAGAAGGAGTCAGAATAAAATATTGCTGACTAAATGAGGTCATAGTGGATGTAACAATCATAGATCCAGGAACAAAGTGGGCTCGATGCCACAAGCTTTTTTCTGTGTTTGTTGGGGGGAAGTGGTGCTTTTAGCCAACATTTTAATGCACTTATATATTGTCTTAGGAAGACGCCAATCTGTAATGGTTTTGCAGAGGCCTGGCTTCAATCGTAAAACACGTTTGAGACATGTCTCATCAAAACAAAGGTGCATGATTGTGCCCAACTATGTTTAGATGAGATGGGTTGGGTCTCTTTCAGCTTATTTAAAGGTCATGTGTTCGAACCCAGCATTGGGAATGCAAGGAGAGTTTTGTATCCATTGTAGTCTTACCCAGCTCATAAATTAGCCTATACAACTGTGTCGTTTAAAAAAAAAATGCATAATTATATTGTTAAAATTGAACAGACAAGACAAGTTTTCTCAAATTTTTATTTTTTCCTCTTGGATGTTTTTATTTTGGAGAGGGAATGATTATAGGATGAATATATAAATCTAAAGGTGAACTTAATGATGCAGAAAGAAATCCTCTGCCTGCCCACCCAAAAGAAAAATAAAAAGAAAGGCATTTTATTTATTAATCCAAACATAATTTCTTGTTGACAATTTCATTATCCGATCATATTAGTTGGATCTCCTCTGAAAGTCATCTCTTAAAAGTGCGAAAGCACTGTTATGTCACTTAAACATGTTTGCTTTGAATGTGATAGATACTCTAAAAGAAAATTATTTAATTATATATCCGAGAGTCAGGGAAGGAAGAGAATGCAATGAATCTTGACTATTACCATGTTTGTGACTAGTGCCAACATCAAATTAAGTCCAATAAATGTGTCAGTGTATCTTTCTTTTATTATTCAGAGTTTTTCTTGCATGGACAATGCTTATATGTGGGTCCAATACATGTCTCACGTTAGTCCCACCCATAATTATAAATGTGTTGATCATATATATTCATTCCATTCCATGTAAGTATTTTTCATCTTTAATTTTATTTTATAATAAACAAATAAATTAATGCAAGATGCCTGGCACAGTATAAGCATAAACTAATAATGACTGAGATTAAACTAAAAAACAAGTGTATTTAATTAGGATAAGATTGAAGTATACACTAAGCTTCAGAAGTAAGATACCCTCCCTTAATTATGACATTTTGTTAATAGAATTCTTTGTAGAATTTGTCTTTTCTTTTTATATATAGCCATAGCCATAGCCAGCCAGAGCTTTGTAATTATAATACAAGACTAGTTAATTAATATATAATTATAACTCGCTATGGAATATTGTGAGGTACATAGTGCTTAGATTCTTCCCTGGCATTGGAATTAGTAGTAATAGTATGATGAGCCTCCTGGGATATGGTTGAAAGGGATGGATTATAAGAATACCATCTGGACCAAAAGAGATAGTTGAGAAAGTTAAGGAAGCTGAGGACCGCTAGTAACCAATAGAAAAGGTCAAGCTTGTCTTTATTGAGATTGTTATCATGAAGCCAACCACCAGTTGATGAGGAAGTGATGTTATTCACCAAAGAAACCAATAGTGAGCTCAGATAAAAACCAAATGAGTATGAGCAATATGTGATGGCAGTGAAGAATGTTTGCATCCCTTTCAACGACTGTTTGTAGAAGAACTCAATAAGGCCAACTGCAGTAAACATCTCTGACAAACCAAAAATTATGAATTGTGGGGTAATCCAAAAAATGGACAGTGTTTGGTTTAGGTTCACTGCTGCATCCCTTCTCTTTTTCTCCATAAGTGCTGCTGAAACCATAGAAAATGTTGCAAGAAAGAGGCCAATGCCTATTCGCTGCAAAGGTGAGATTCCTGACTCATGGCCAGTTATTTTTCTTGCAAAGGGAACAAATAAAGTATCATATAGAGGGACTACAACAATGAGCAATATGTATGGAATGGACTGAAGCGATGCTGGAGGGATATGAAAGGATTTGGTGATATGTGTGTCCATGGCACTTCCTTGTTGGACTGAGAATGTTTGGAGTTGTGCTAAGATAGTGTTGAAAATTATAGTACATGCAAAAATGGGAATAACTGAAAGTAATATCTTTGCTTGTTCAACTTGTGCAACACTGCACAATCTCCATGGGCTTTCCTTTGTGTTCCCCTCTCTGTCTCTGATACAAGCCTTGTCCAAGAACCTGAATTTATTGCTATGTTGCCCACCGTGGAGCATTTGTACAAGGCTAGAAGGACAGATCTTATTTCTTTTCAATATTGAAGCGACAAAAACCTGCAAATAATATATATATAAGTTGCTATATATATTTTCATTAACTCAAACAATGATGTATGTAGTTGGAACATTCATACTTGAGCAATGGGGAGGAAGATGGTTGGTTGTGGAGGGTTGTTCCTGTAATAAAGAGAGCCACTTATGAAGCTTACCAATGCCATTGCCATGGCAGCAGCAGATACAGCAAAGCCGGCATCCATACCGGAATGAGTTTGAACCCAAACAAGAAGTGTGAGAGCAACAAGTTCACCAAGTGAGAATGCAAAATATGCTGCATTGAAGTATGATGAGAGTTTGTTTGATTGATTTGAATTGAATTGGTGGGCTCCATGAGAAAGCATGTTGGGCTTCACACAGCCGCTTCCTAATGCCACCATGTATATTGCTGTATAGAATATCAAAGCCTTCAACCCCTTTGCTTCTATGCACTCTCCTCCTTCTAACAATTTGTTGTTACATGCCGGTGGCTTCAATTCAGGAAAATGAGCTTGTGCTGACAGCAATATGAAACCCTGTAGTGTTGTAGTGCATGCACATATATATGTATTTTATTAAGTTGTAATGTAGTAGATGGAAGAAATGAATGAATGAATGAATTACTTACAGAAAGTTCGAGAAAAGCAAAGATGAGGATGGTGGAGAAGGTGCCAAGAAAAGAGTCTGATAGATAGCCACCGAGGAGTGCGACGATAAAGATAGTTCCAACAAAGTTAGTGACTATGTTTGCAGAGTGAGACAAAGAGAAGTGCATCTCGTTTATTAGATAAGTTATTAGATTGTTTCCAACTGCAGCTATTGCCATTATTTCAAATGCTTGAAGCCCTGAAATATCGAATCAATTATTCATTAATTAATTTATAAGATTCAAAATAATAAAAATAAATGGCATACATACCAAGAACAAAAGCAGCAGCTCTGGTTCCACCGTGCTTGTTAGGATTGGAAGGTTTGCCTCTCCAGTCAACAGCAACATGATCTGATTCTCTATTTGGAATACTACTTCCCTCATCCATTCTCTCTCTCTTAATTTCTTATATTATTATCTTACTCTTATCTAATGCTGAATTTGAGGTGAAATTGGTCCTCAATTTATAGTGCAACAAGCCTAACACCACTTGCAACTTGCGTGCGTTACAATTTTAGATTTATGAGACTCCACCTAGGCAGCCCCCCCCCCACTTATTTTGCACACGTGTACGCACCACATTCCCACCACACAAGATGTACAACATCAACCTTCATTCTTCTTTTTTGAGTCAACAACAAACATTCATGATAAGCAAAAATGTTGCCTCTCAAACATATTTGTAAAGTTTGGCCTCAAGTGGGTCATGACATCCGACGGATTAATTGGGACGACTATGATTCAAAATTCTGGAAAGACAATTTGATCTCCAATTGTTACATGTTAAACGCTAAATTTTCTCATGCCATTTTCGTTGGTGAAATGATTTTTTTGTTGCAAATTATTGATTGGATGACGATTGGAACTGAAATTAGTTGAAGGATCTCTTCCATATTTCCATCACAAATAATATCAATCTCATCTAGACTCCATCTCGTGGACAACCTCATTTTGCTTATTGACTTCAGAAGAGGTCTTTAATATCAAAATTTCCTATGATGTGCTCTCTGAAGAAACATGTTCAATGCAATATTAATATCTTCAAAGAAGTTTGGAACGAGAAAGGACCGACGAGAATGCGCATTATCCTTTGGAAAATGTCCAATGGAAAACCACTTACGAATGTGGAGCGCTGTCACCAAGACATGTTCGTGGATGAAACTCTTATGCATGTGATATAAGATTGGGACATTGTCAAATCTGTTTAGGACAAAATCATAAAATCAGACCTTTGGAGCAATTATTCTTAGCCTAGGACTCTATGATTGGATCGAATGAAATTTATCTACCTCTAATATTGGTGCGACCCCTTGGTCGTGGTCTCTCATCTATGGAGTATTGGTTAACGTGCTTTAGAATGATCGCAACTCCCTGATATTCTCCCAACATACTATTTTCGAAAAGGACATTTGATATCAAGTCATTAATCAAGTGGAATGTCCATAATTCACTTAATCAACAACCCTAAGCAACATTAATCTTTCTTCTACACCAATATTGATTCAACCCCTTTGGGGGAGTTTAATATGAATACTGATGGAGCTCATGCTACTGGTATATGTGTGTCGGCTTGTGGTAGCTTAATCAGCAACCACAGCGACATGTCCTCTGTACTTCAAAATTATACATTGTCTACCTATATTCATTTTTTTCTAAGGAAACGAATAAGTGTGACCATATCATAATGCAATCTAATTTTTATGCTTTTTATAAAGTTACTATTATTGAGCATGTTGCTCCCTATTTACGGTCTCTGTTGATGCATGATATTTACCGTCTCTGTTTTGTCATATTTATAGATATTTTATGCTATTAACTTGGATGTTGTGAATTCGTTCACAAATTTATCTGTTTTAGTTTTAGAGACTTTGAATTGTATTATTCTCAATCGACATAACTTTTACCAATTTCAATGAAATCAATATTATTTTTTAGACAATTAAAACTAGTAATTATTTGATAAAAAAATGCATGTCAAGTGTAATTTACAAATGAATTCATATTTAATATATTTATTGTCATTTATTGTAATTATCAAATTACATAATATTCTAAAAGAGAACGTAATTATTTATCACATATATACTATTGAATATACATAAACAAATAATTATAAAACCATATCCGTACAATGTTTTTCTCTATTTATTGACAAAAAAGTTGTAAATACATTAATTTACTATACAAAATATTGTTCAATAGTCTATCCACACAATCTTAAAAATCTCTAATAACACACCGTCAAATATATATATTTTTAAATTATTTAATTAATTAACATTAAGGAATTCATAAATAATTGAAAAATCGAAAAATATATTCTACCAATATTCTACTATCTGAGGCTACCAGTGATACTCGCATATTCAATTTGTTTAACACCTTTGGCTACAAAGCGTGTCTTATATTTATCAAGGGTTCTATCGGGTTTTAGTTTCTTTTTCAAGATCCATTTACAACCTATTGGTTTGCAACCAGGAGGCAAGTCTACTAAATGTCATATCCTGTTAGATTCTAGAGAATTCATTTCATCGTTTATTGCTTCTTGCAATAAATCTGCATCCAAAGATGACAAAGCTTCTTAAAGATTTGTAGGATCCTCTTCTAAAGTATAGGCCGCATATTCGGGTCCATAATTTTAGCAACTCTGACTCTCTTACTTCTTCATGTTTCTGTTTCGCCTTGTTTGCTGCTTCTAGTTATAAGAACATTTCTCCATTTGAAAGGAAATTTATTTTCATAGAAGTCAACATCATTTGACACTATGATCACTTTTGCATTTAAG
The DNA here is from genome assembly GCA_037974735.1 of Cicer chorassanicum. Lineage (NCBI taxonomy): Eukaryota > Viridiplantae > Streptophyta > Magnoliopsida > Fabales > Fabaceae > Cicer > Cicer chorassanicum. The sequence continues at coordinate 87,270 of JBBPBP010000002.1, forward strand.
TCATAAAACCTATATGTTTTGTTCTTTACTGCATATCAAATGAATACACATTCATAGGCTCTACTGACGAGTTTAATTCGCTTGAGATTGGGGATTCTGACATAAGCCAGACAGCCCCAAGTTTGAAAATAAGACAAGTTCGGTTGTCTTTTCTTCACTATCTCATAAGGAGATGTTTTGTTTTAAGATTTAGGAACTCTATTCAAAAAATAGCAAATAAGCAATATATTTTTCTCACACCAATGAGATGCAGCACTAGAGTTAAGCATACTAGCAACAACTAGTTCGATAAGAGTTTTATATATATTTTTTCAACTTTACCATTTACTTCAAGCAATTATGGCGCAGCTGTTCCATGTATAATTCCAGACAATTTATAAAACTCATTAAACAAACTAGAATCATACTCGGGACCTCTTAATATTTATACTAAATTGATTTTCAATTTCAGTTACAAAGATCCTTAATATGTCAAACGTTTCACTTTTATTTTTCATTTCTTGTTAACGTCCCATCAAGTTCACATATATCAAAGTGTTACAAATCTAAAGACTCAGATTCTCTAATTACAGATTTATGTGAACTCTTTGTTATTTTAGCTTAACTACAAAAATTACATTTTTCAATATCATTCATAGATAACTTTGGAATTAAACTTAAGTTACTTAAATTTGAAATCAGAGTGTTCACATCACAGAGTCTAGCATTTCAAAAATTAAAATCACACAACATGTAAGGAGAAAGAGACATTTTATTGATTTCAACATTTAAACAGAATGAGACATATTAAATTTTAACATTTAATTTAAATATGTCATGGGTGACGTACCTTAATAGATGATCTCATGAGTTATCTTCTGAATTTTACGGGAGTGAGCCTCCATGGATCTGTCATCGGTCATTTGATACTCTAATACTTGAGGTAGCAACTCACAACATACTTTTTATCCTCAACTTTCTCAATATCATATTTTTTTTCGGAGCATTCCAAACATCTCTATCAGTATTGTTGGAACTGTAATAGTCATACAAATCATCAACAAGTCCATTAAGAATATAATTCTTATCATTATGCTCTCATGGGTTAATTCTTCAGCTTTCTTATTATTTTCTGTTTGTCTCAAGCTGAAACAGTTTATTGAAATCAGAAGAACCAAATCCAGTAATCTCTTCAGTCGACATGGCATAAAGAAACGTCTTAAAATTGTTATTTTTGAGTTTCGAAAAACTATTAAAAAATCACAATTTATGCCACTGAAGATATTACTAGGTTGAGTCGCGGACTAAGTCGCTCTCTTTAAGACGTTCGGCGGTACTGTCCAAATTGTGCAAGGCATACTATCAAACACGAAGTCCCCAGGATAAAACAGCTCAGATTCATTGTATCGGAGTTCCACTCCACCGTAGAAAATCGTTCTAGAATTACACTGCACCGTAGAAAACCGTTCTAGAATTACACCCTCAATATGGTGGTTAAAGTCACTTGCAATATGGTACTATGACTACTCATAAATCAAAAATACTATGACACACAAAAACGCTCTAAAATACTATGGCACAAAAACCGTTCAGAGTGGTAGTAGGACCACTAAAAATCGACGGAATTACAACATAACAACCGCTCTAAAAATCGAATGGACTACGACATAACAACCGCTTTAAAAATCAAAGGGACTCTCATAAATATCGGATGGACAAAAAAGAAAGGAGATAAATGGCTCGAAAATAAGTCGACGGCATAACAACCGCTCTAAAAATCGAAAAGACAACTGTACAAAACCAACTTTAGTGTACTTTTCACAAAAATTTAAAATTCATTATATAGTGATACAATCAAACACACATATTTTCTATCAAATATAAGACTTTAGTATTTATAGAGTTGAAAATTATTCAAAATATCATAATATTTCAATCTAAAACTTTAACAACCCCAACCATCATTGTTAACCTTTTATTAGCACTAACTATATTATAGTTCGCATAAGCATGCCAAGTAGCAAAACCTTTTTTTTTTTTAATTTATCTCTGGTCAGTGGTCGTACATATACACTCGTCACAGAAACTAGCGAGCTGATATCCATCTTCTATTAAGGTGTATAATATAACAATTTTTTTAATAAATAAATTAGTAAAATAATAACTGTTTTTTTGTGTATTTTGTTTGTTCTAATATTTGTTCAATATATTTCAGTTTTGCTTTTGAAAAACAAGCATCTATCGATTGGTTTATAATCTGTTATGTATTTATAGATATGCCGACCAATGAATTAAAAAACACAATGAAAAACAGGAGGGTCGATTTTGGGTGGACACTAGGTTCGGTGATGTTGCTACAAGAAATGATCACAAAAAGTGTGTAGAGAAATGCAACATATGTTATTTTAATAAGTGCTTACTGTAATAGTTTGTTTGTTGTGGTCTAACAAAGGAAGGGAACCAAGTCAAAAGGTTGTCGGTGCTTCATCTAACAACAAAACGATGGCTCACATTTTCGGATTCATTGCCCAATCTATTTTGGTTCAAATGTTAGGTACCCTTTTATCCGCTTTAATTTGTTCCTGAAATTATGTAAAGCAAGTTTTTTTTTTTTTACAAGAAATCAACTTCATACTTTGATAGTACTACAAAGATTTGAATAAAATAATAATGTGTCTTGCTAAAGATGAAAATGTATATAAAAATTTCAATAGAGAATTTCTAATATATTTTTAATGTAAATTTTATATATTTAGATGTTTAATAAATGCGTCAAAAACACTTGTTAGTATCTATTTTTTTAATAAACAATAAATAAAATTTAGTAGCACTTTAATTTGTTCTTGAAATTATGTAAAACAACTTGCTGATCTAACATGAGTCTTTTTACCACTAGATCAAATGATTGAAGTTAAAAAATAACTTATCTATCAACATGTCATTCATTTTATACATATTTTATAAACAATAACTAGAGTGTCAAATCGTTGCATGATAGCGAAAACATTTCAACTATATTAACACCTATAAATCATTATCTATCATTTGCAACACTCAATAAAGATATTAAAACAAAAATACAAATAAAACCACTAATTCAAAGTTGCATTCAAGCCATAATTTTCTCCTGCCTTTAGCTAAGGCTATTTCAATAGTTGTCATTGCCCTAATAAACTTAACATTGAGAACAAAAGATAGACCAATTGGTAATGCAAAACAACCCTCAATTGTTCCATTATAGTCTTTAACAATATATACCAAGAAGCTAAGCTCGAGCTACCGCTGACAATTTGTCAGTATTACATTTGATCCATCCAACAAACTTCGATAATAAAAAGTCTTGTTTTAGAATTTATGTTAAATCTACAGGTGATGAGTCAATATACTGTGTAACGTTTTATACTTTATTGTATAATATCTTAAAATATGTTTTTATAATTTTATAAAATCTTAAATATAATTTTATTTTAAAACTTTAATAGTTACTCTTATAGCATAATTTTCTCGTGCATTGCACGGATCAAATATCTGATTGATATCTAAAGATTATAATTATAACCTTTTGCTCTCATGAAAATTCTAAAGACTTAGAAAAATAATATATATCCTCGTGCAAAATTATTGTATTAATCTTTTATCATATCCCTCTTCTTATAAAAACTAAAATGAAAAAAACATAAATAATTTATCTAATTTTAAAAATATAAATCACATAGAAATTTATACTAATTA
>JBBPBP010000002.1:94802-127742 GCA_037974735.1 Cicer chorassanicum
ATTAGCATAACCCTAAAATTATTAGTTATAATTTAAGTGTGAGGCTTTTTTATGTTAGTGCTTAAATGAACAGAGACATTATCCATTGTACTCTTTTTGATTACTATTATAAACAGAAACAATTATTTTTATAGTTATTAAAAAAATTAATTGAGTGTCACTAATTTTTTAATTTTCATATAAAATATAATTTTAATTTACTAAATTATTCATTTAAATGTTAAATATTAAATTATCAACATTTAATATTTTTATTAAAGTATATTAAAAATGCAAATATTAAATGAATAAAAAATAATTAATTTTTATTTAAAATAATAATAATAAAAATTTGAGATTTTTTTTTCATAATAATAACCAGATGAAATAGTGTGAAATTACAGAGGTACAATATAAAATTATTATTAAACAAAAATATTACCCATTCGTAGCACATAAAAAACCACAGGTCTACCTTCAACTCAAGTGAAGTGCTCACATTCATAGAATCTTATCCTCACTTTTACAAATTTTGAAACAAAATGCCTTTTAATTTCTGACACAGATATATAAGAAGTGGTCATGTGCTGGGACGGACGCAGAATATGGGATTTGAAATTTTGACATGATTTTAGCAGATATGCCGACACATAAATTTTGACTAATAACGATGTTATATATTTTTTAATTGTTATCGCATCGATATATATTGTAGGAAAAAAAGTGATCTATAAATGTGTATTGCACTCAGCAGTATAGTATATGAATTTATCAAAATAACAAACATATCTCTAAATATATCTTTTAGTAATAAAATTCAAGATTAAGTTAACTAGCGAAAATTACATTTGAAAATTAAACACAGATATATGGATAAAAACTCAGACTTTGGTGGACTGATATATAAGATTAAAGTTGTGACATGGAGCTGGTTATCAGCTTATAAAGGTGGATGGTTGGAGTAAATTTTTCTAATTGGCTCATTAACCTTCAAGCTTGTTATGGATGCTTTGGTTCTTATTTGTGTGTATTGTGATGTATGATTATGAATTCTGTGTGCAGGTGACAATAGTTGTGAGTGGTTTGTATTAAAGGATTGTGTGCTAATCGTTGCATATTTTATTTTCATCTTTGTCCAACTTTCAAGTATAGGATTGTGTGAGACTTCTACTATTTTTTTTAAAAGGTGGATAGTTGTCTTTCAGTTTGACGTTGAATTTGAATTTTTTACTATGTAAGTGTTAGTATATTTTTTATATTTTTATTAATAAATTTTGCTTATTAAAAAAATTAAAACATATTTATATTTATTTTTATAATCTTAGTATATTTAAAAATTATCATAACAAGAATTTACACATTTAAAAAAATTAAAATATAGTAAAGTCACAAATTTCTAACATATTTATCATATGTGATAATCACTAAAAAAATATTCAAAATAAGTGTGGGCCACTGCCCATATAGAGGTGGTTCATCCCTAAATTTCAGGAAATAATCATTTGTACTAATTAAAGGATAATCTACTATCAAGTTCAATATCTATAGCCTAATTATTAGATTTATACCACCAAATTTGAATTATTTACGTGTGATTTCAAGTAATAAGTGATTCAGTTACCTTAGATGATTGCTTCAAATTTGATCTCTAACACTTACAAAGGGAAATAATCTGATTGAAAAATAAGAGTTCATCTTATATGTCCAACGTAATAAATATATATAGAAGTTAGTTTAGGTTGAGTGAGGATACTACAATTTAATTTAAAAGTAATGATTTCAAAATTTTGAACATAATACCTTTACGGTGTGTTTGGATGATGAATTTTTTTTAAGGAATTTAATTTTTTAAGAGAATTCAACTCATTCAATGTAAATTACTTTGTTTGAATAATAAATATGAAAAAACTTCAAAATGAAGAGATTTTATGAGATATTTATCAAAGTTAAATTTAGAGAATTTTAAATACCACAAAAATATAAGAATTTCAAACTCTCTCTTTAAGTTATGAAATGTTAATCATGAAATTATCCCTATAAATTTTTTAAATTTACAATTTTGACTTTGCATGTTTTAAAATTTACATATTAGTCCCTATAATTTTTTGCAATTTGATCCTTAAAATTTTACAAATTGTTCCCTATAATTTTCAAAATAACTCTCAACTTTTCCAAAATTTCAGTTTTGTCCCAAATAGCTCAATTTTAAAAGAATGATTTTTTTAGTCAAACTACAAAATTTAGGAATAAAATAAATTCAATTGAAATATTTAAATGACTTAAAATTATATTTTTCTTCAAATTTGCAAACACATTCTTAAAGTCTGTTTGTTTTGAGTGAAATGTAAAAGAGAGAAAGGAATACGAGAGAAAGAGCAAAGATATGATGAACTTATGTTATTTGGAACAACAAAGAAATAGCAGAGAGAAGATAAATCGATGTGGTTACTTTTTTTCTTAAATAGCAAAGAAAGTGAAAAGAAGCCTTGATTAATTAATTAATTAATTAAAATATAATAGTATCTTTTTATTATTTAAAATTTATAATTTAAATTAATTTAATAATTAAGTTACTATCTTGACCAATAATTAAGTTAAAAATTGAATAAAGTTATTTAATAATAATTAAGTGAATTAAATCAAAACTAAATTAATTTTAATATAAGATTTTTTAATTAAGAATAATTTTGTAATTTTAAAAATAACTAAAACTTCTCTATTTCTTCTCTATTTCTTCTATCTTTCTCTTCTCTCAATCAACTTACCAAATCAATTATATTTCTCTCTCTTCAAACTCTTTATCACCTCATTTACTTTACTCGCTTTTTTTTTTCACAACCAAACATATCTTTATGGAAGGCAAAAAATACCTCTCAATGGATTCTTTTGTTTGGTTTGTAAAACAATAAAAATGCGCAAAAAAATAAATTATTTAAAAAAAATTGTAATATCTTTCAAACGATAAAAATCAATGTTTATCAATTAAACCATTGAATACATATATATTATTCATCAAACATAGAAATTTTATATAAATTAGAAGTTTAAAGTTAATATTGTAACGACACCTTTTAAAATAAATACAAAAAATAACACAAAATTAGAAATAAAAAAATAGTGAAGTTTTTTGCATCTAAGTTCAAACTTAGGTCATGACATATATGAGATTTTAATCTACAACTAAGTTAAGTGAACATCTATAACTAATTTATTATATTAAATGTTCATAGTTAAATTGAATTTTTAAGTTTTTTTATTAAAAAAATTTAGTTTTAAAATCCTAACTTGTGTTGCTTGGCTGTTGAGTAATGGCACGACTCAAAAAGTTGTCATCCCAAAAATGTTTTTTCTTCTAAATAAATAAATAGGTGTATATACATATTTTTTTTTTAGCTTTGGTATAATATGTGTATATTATTTGATATTTCATACGTTTCATAATTAATGTCATTTTAGTAAAAACAAAATTATGTTAAAATAAATATTATTCATAATTTATAATTTAACTTTATATATAATTTTTTATACGACTTTTCAATTATTATTATATATACAACTTCTAAAATATTATTATATTATTTAATAATAATAATAATAAATACAACAATAATTAAAATGAATAATTTTAAAAAATTAATTTTTTATATTTTAATTATTATATTTTTTTAATATGTTTACAAAAATTGAATCATTACAATGGGACAGTGGAATTACAAATTAAATATAGTAACTGGGCGCAGTAGTCTTGCATCCTTTTGCATCGAACCCAAGAATAAACCATTTGCTTTCTATTCGCGTATGTCGGCGATAGCAACGCCATTGGTTTTGTACTTGTGTATCACTAATTATTATTTCCCACGTTCTATTTCTCACGCACCCATCCACTAATCCACTAAAATGAACATAATACCAAATGAAGCCTTTAGACTAATTGACAAAAACTGTATCCTGGAAAAATAAAAGTTTGGATCCTTTTTATTCCTGTAAGATATAAATTTTCAATTTAACGAAAAAAAATTAAAATAGAGAAAATTCAAAAATAAATAAATAAAATGAATATCAACACCCACAAGATAAAATCAATAGTTTCATCAAGAAGAATTTTTTTAAAAATAAAAACACCTAAATTAGATTTATGTAATTTACTTAATCACTCATTTTAAGATGAAAAATAAGAAAGAAAGGTAAAGAGAAAATTTATTTAATCAAAACAGAAGAAAGAAAGAGAAAGAGAAAGAGAAAGAGAAAGAGAGAAACAATTAGGTTAGAATTTAAATTCTAATAACCCATTTTATTTCTAATGTAAAAGCAATCTAAAATTATATTTATTTAAAAATTAAATATGAATAAATGATTGAATGTTAAGTACTATCTTTAACAAAACACCAACGTATAAGAGTGTTAAAAAAATACATAAGTCTATACTTTTCTATGTTATTTGCTATTTGTCATTACCGATGACATATGGTTATGTTATGGTAGGGTTGAGCATCGGTCGGATTTGAGTTGATGTGGACCCAATTTATCAAATCATCTATAACTGAGTTTGCAATTTATAGGTCAAACTCTGACTAATTTTTGTATAGATTTAGACGGGTTTTAGTTATTGCAATTTGCAGGTCATTCGAGTGGCTTGGGTTGGGTGATTGATTTTCTATTTCTTATTAGAATGTTCAGTTTCTTTAACTTGTTGTTCATTTTACTTTCAAATTCATCTTTTTAAGAAAAAATATATTAGGCTTTCACTATTTTTGTCAATGATCGAGTAGGTTTTTATCAAACAGGTGGTGTAATTAGTAAGTGAGACAGAGAAAATCATCCTAAAAAATTTGTGTTTTTATATCGAATTTTGAGTGAAGCGGTCGTGTTTAAATAACCATAGATTTATTTTTTCTCACGCGCATCTGATTACTCAAACTCATATATAGCTACATTTGTGAGTTTGTAGGCCCCGTGACCCGTTATAACCCGCTTGTATATCAAATTGGACCAGTCTGGTGGCTGAGAGTTCAACTTGGTCAATTGTTTTACTTAGCCTTATGTTGTGGTCAACAACAACTACAACAACAAAACCATCGAAAATCAACCTACATATACGGATTTGGATTTAGCGTAGGCGACTCCACTACAATAAGCACATTTGGATTGTTTGATTTTGATCGAACGATTAATATTTCAATTCTGGATTTTTTTTAATCTAAATTTTGAGTTTAAAATTTGGACCATCATCATAATTGAACAATCTAATTGTGTTGACTACAACACAATCAATGAGTGTCGACTGCACCAAATTCAAATTCTATATGTGTGTTTAAAATGGAGCAAATTGTTTTTGGTAGATATGTCAAAATAAGTCAGATCGTTTGACACACATATTAGTATAGGTTATGCCTTAAAAAAGGAGACTAAGAAATAAACAAGTCTTTTTGGCCAGAGCCATTTAGCCCACATTAAAATGGGACTAGACTGGACCGGCCTAGTAGGCTACAACTAAAAAAATATTTTTTTTGTAAAAAAATTATTATAAGCAAATTTGAGATGACCCAAATAATAGTTTTTTGTGTTGCTATTTTTGGAATGATATTAAAAAATGGTCTTTTTGAGCTGAGTTTTAGAGGAAAAAAAAAGTATTAGATCGATTGTAATTAAGAAATAAAAGAAAACTTAATTTACTAAAAACACCAAAAAAAAATGTATCATGCCAAAAGGCAATAACAACATAGCATTGTTGTGGTGCTTTCGTCGCCGACCAAGATTAGAACTGTCAGTCCAGCACCTTGGTCGGTTCATGATTATCGTTTGCCAACCAATATTGATTTCAACTCCACTCTTATGCATTAATGACTGAACAGTCAAATTCTATGTGGTAATAGTGTTATGTATTATAATTTTATTTTATTGTCTGTAATAGTGGTAAATGATTGAAAGTGTTTTAGTGTTTTAATTTTTATTAATTAAAATAAGAAATATCAAAAAAAATTGGCCAGAGTCGGACCGTTGGTCTACATAGTCCATAATATGTGAATTAGTCTTGATAAAACACGGCCCGACAACAAAATAGATTGAGCCGAACTTACCTATTATGGACTATACAAGTCCTTTTCTGTCAAAGCGGATCAGATTGAGCCGACCAATTTGACAACTCTAACTTTTTAAAGCAACATGGAATTAATTGCTTAAACCCAACTTATGATACCCACCCTCGACGTGTTCCTTCATAATAAATATCAAATCAACTTTAATAAAATGTGTGTAACTTTAACCCAAAAAATAATTATTTTAAAATAAATATATTTTAATTTTCATTAAAATCATTATTATTTTTTAAAATTATACATTTTAATTAATACTATATACACTACTTCTAAAATATTAAATTTATTTTATATTTATAATAATAAAAAATACATTAATAATTATCAATAAGTAATAAATATAATTTAATAAAATAATTTTTTTCTTTCTTTTATTCATTGTATTTCTTAACTAAAAAAAACCTTAAATGGTTTTGATTTTAAAAAAGGAGTAATAAGTGAGAGTAAACTGTTCTTCAAAAAAAGTGAGATTAAGCTCTTGGAGCATAATTGATGTAAAGTCAAAAAGGGTCACCAATTTGAGTTGGTGGTTGGAGCACTCCATATGGATACGACTCTTCCTTTTTCGGATTCCTGCTTCCATACTTCGCCCCGATCCCGCTTCTCCTTTCCGTTGCTTCCAAAATTTATTACTTCCACTCACCAATGATTTGAAAGTTTTTGCTAACTTTGAGATCCTTTAGATTGAGCTTGAGGATACAAATCTTGTTGCCAAATGAAAATTTTCATGCCTTAATCAATAATGTTTGCTTTCATATGTTTGATGTTTCTCATAACAATCTCTAAATGGCTTATCTTCTATATCACTATAATTCTACTACTCATTTTCTACTATTACTACTAAATACTACACCTTTTTTATTGAGTAGTCATCGCCTGCATAAAAACAAAATATCAATGTCCCATGACTTAACAAACACAATTAGTAATGCCAATAACAACAACGACAACACACTACAAACATAGAACACAAACAAAAACTAGTTCCTAAACACGAAATTACCAACAATGTGTAAGAATCTCAATTAAACAACACTAACCTCCTTGAAAATTTGTATAAATCAACACTTTTGATTCCCAATCGGAGCTAAAAATTTGTTTCAGTAAATTGTACTATATAAAAGTCTAAACCATCTTGATAAGTAATAATAAAGTGAAAGCAAAGATTATTCTTGTGATAATTGATTGGGTTAAATAAATTTTTAATCTTTATATAAAATTTTATAATTTTATTTTTAGTCCGTATAAAAAAGTTATCAACTTTTTAGTCTCTAAATTTTTTTATTCACTTTTAATTTCTATTTTAAAAAGTTTTTATTAAAATATGATATCTTTAGTTCCTATAAAATCAAAATAAAAACTAAAAGTGAATATATTTTTAGGAACTAAACTTAAAAGATCATAATTTTATAGGAACTAATATAATTAGTTTTACAAAATCTTAAAGTGACTAATCTAGTTAACAAGATAGTAAAAGATAGTAAAGTAATAAGTCAAAAAAAGAAACAAGTAACACATTAAACAAAGACAATGAAAGCAATACATCAAAAAAGGAAAATGAAAGTAAAAATAGCTTAAAAATATGTGGCAAACACATGGACAAAACAGTTAGGGCGCATAATAAATATTTGTGCTTTTTAGCCAATTCCTTTAAAGCTTCATTAATATTATCTTATATTTAAGCTTTCATTTATTACATTCCTGAAAAATAACCATGATTCAATCAACCCATGATCTTGATGTACTATTTCTAGCTTTATCAAGCTTAGATAATGTGCTCATTACCCAAAGATTTCCACTTATCAAACTTTTCAATATTTATAGTAGGTTGTTATATTGAACCAAGTGGCCAATCTCAATATTAGAATACACACACTTTGAATAAAAACTCTTAACATATGACAACACATCACCTACAAGCTTAGCTTCATTACAAATCATTGCATATTAGTTTAAATGGTTTAACTCACAGTGAACATAAAAATAACAAATATAAAACAGTAATCAAGTATATTTCAATGCTAAAATTTAAAGTACAGAGAACAGAAAATAAATCCAAAGCAAAAAGATGAAATTCCCAACAACTCATCATAAATTTATTTATATTCTTCTAGTGTTGTAACATTATCAGGTTGTAATTAACGATCCATAAGTGGTGAAGGTAATGAGTTGGAGGAAAGAATAATTAAGATGACCAAGATGAAAACTGAGTAGAGGGAGAGATAGCGAATTTCGTGTAGAACCAAGTCTTAGACAAAAAAAAAATTAGAGAATCTATAAGTCCTTTATATAGTTGTTGTGGTGAAAAGGATCCCCTCTTTAGGCCCAACACATATCCATCAACAAAAAACACAGGACTTACTCCAAAAATATAAAATATCTTTAAATATTTGGAGGAACCATATTTATGTCCTTATGTGGCACTATAATGTGTATTTTGGGGTGGATCTATAATCAAAGATATCCACACCAATTAATAAATTGTTAAAATGCCTTATAATTAGATTTTTGTGAGAAAAATATTCTTATACAATGATACATGCTAATGATTTAAATGAAAATCTTTTGTCTTAATAATTTATATTTTTAACTCTTTAAAAATACAAACATTGTACTTTTTCAATAATTCTTTTCTTCATATCTTTAATATATACCCTAAAAAGAGCATGTGTTTGCATAACCATGTTATATTAAAATATGATATCATGGACATAGGAATGAACAACATATAATATATATATATATATATATATATATATATATATATATATATATATATTTTTTTTTTGTTTGTTATTATCCCGGAGATTTGTGTCCATGAATATGAATTTTCATTCCATAATACTTGTCTCATGAAATTGTAAATAATTGTAACAAATAATTAGGTGTTGTTTTTAATATAAAATTACTATTAGTATTATTTGTTGCATTTACCAAACTATTCATATGAATGGTAATAATTAGTGGTGTAATTAAATGAAAAGAATAAATGTGTTAATGTGGAAAGAGAGAAAGAAAAGGAGGGATCAGGGGGAACAGGGGGGTCGTGTCGGCTTCAACCAAACACGACCTTATCAGAGATCATAGTTCGATCTATTCTGAGTTTTTTCTTTCCCCTTTCACAAACCCTAGCCACCCGCGTCACCATCAATTTCAACTTGGAGCTTCTTCTTTTTCGTTCTGAATTGAGATTCTGATTCTGATTTCATTTTTATTGTCTTTGTTGAGCCGCGATTCTCCTTGTGTTTGGCGGATCCATCCTCGCTCTTCACGCGCGCTGGATTTGCATTCATCTACCTCATCTTTGTTTAGTAAGTGTACGCAATCATAATAAGCCGTTTTCTGTTAGTTAAGAAGTAGTAATTGTGTTGTAGTAGACTTGTAGTTAATGGATGAGCTCCTGTTGGTAACCTAGTTAATGATATTGATTTCTTTTGTAGCTGGCAGAAACAATCCTACATTCTCTTTGACACTTATTACTCACCTCATATGGCTTCGAATCACATCTCAGCTACAAGCCGTGCAGGTTTCACTTTATCCTTTCACTTCACTATTTTAATTATTTCTAATTCTGTTATGTCTTCGTGCTCCGTCACCTGTTTCTAAAATAAAATGAACCTTATTAGTTATTGTTATATTTCATTCATTTCTTCTAATATTCCTTTTATAGGGGCAACTAATGATGCTATATACAAGGAATTGTGGCGTGCCTGTGCTGGACCCCTTGTCACTCTTCCTCGCGAAGGGGAGAGAGTTTATTACTTCCCACAAGGTCACATGGAACAGGTATGAATTGAATAGGTGTGGATTCTTAATTCCTAACTTCACTTGTAGGGAGATGCCCGTCCTTCTATTTTTTAATCTTGCTTCATCCCATGTTTTGGATTCTATAGCTTCATTGTTGGTGTTTTTGAAACTGTTCAACCTGTGTCTGGTTGAATTCACTTTGCATCTAAACTTTGTATTCTGATTAACTGTTTATGCTTGTGCTTTCGGTTATTACACTGTGGTGTAATGACTTGTATCAAGTTCTATCATATATCATTTTAAATTATATGCAACTATGATTCATAATACCTGACAAATCTTATGTTGAGCATAAATGGTTTTTGTTGTATTGTATTGTGAAGTTTTTAATTTTTTTTTATCTTACCTGTGCTTATTTGTTTTATAGCTCGAAGCATCTATGAATCAGGCTTTAGAGCAGCAAATGCCTTCCTTTAATCTGCCTTCTAAAATATTATGTAAAGTGGTCAATATTCATCTTCAGGTTAGACATAATCCTTCTCCACAATCTTATTAGATATTTTCTTCACCGTCAATCACTTATTTGGAAATTTATTTTGCTTTACTACGATCATCATTCTATTGTTAAATTCATCTTGGTTGTGTAGGCTGAACCTGAAACAGATGAAGTATATGCACAGATAACTCTGCTTCCTGAAACTGACGTGAGTATGATATTCTTTGTTTGACATGTTTGTTATATTTAAAACGGTGCTGTTCTTTTGATTTATGTCGCAACTCATTTTCCAGTCATTTTGTTTCTTGCCTATTTGGCCTCTTTTTATCTCATCTTATGTATGTTTTATTTTCCGTGTCTTGTTGGTTTAGCAAAGTGAGGTTACAAGCCCAGATGATCCTCTGCCTGAACCTCCAAGGTGTACAGTTCATTCATTTTGCAAGACACTTACTGCTTCTGACACTAGCACTCATGGAGGTTTCTCTGTTCTCCGAAGACATGCAGATGATTGTCTGCCACCACTGGTTAGCAACTTCTTTATCTTCTCAAAAGTTATTAAGGACACTTGATCATGCTCATCTTTAGTTGTTATTTGCACACTATAAGTCCTTAATTCCCTTTTTTTATTCAGGACATGACTCAGCAGCCACCATGGCAAGAATTGATTGCAACTGATTTGCATGGGCATGAATGGCATTTTCGACATATCTTTCGCGGTAAGTAGCTTGGCTATTTTTTTTGTTTTATCTTTGAACCTTCTTTTATAATGCAAAGGGCAACTTGGTGTTATAAAACCCTCACTATGGTGGGATCCAGATAAGAGTCAGATCCATTTTGGGTCTGGTTGCCATACCTTGCAGGTTTGCATTTGCAAGAGGTAGGTTTCATTGACTTAAACTTGTGACCACCTAGTCACATAGCAGAACTCCAACCATTGCTTCAAGGATTCCATTCAACTTTGTTTTATCATGTTATGCATAGTAATAAAGAGTGCAAAATTTTATTTCTGTGAAGTGTTTTCAAAATTTTATTCACACTTCTTGTGGAACACATGGTATGATATACATATGCACCTCATTTCCATACCAGGAGTCAACCTATAGCTATTTAACTTAAAGCTTTCTTACTAACAGAACAGGACTACCTCGGTTTTTAAATTTTGGGTGTGGTCTACTTGGCCATATCTTTTCAGTACATGGCCTGTTCAGGTTTTTTTTAGTTCAGTGAGTTTTACTTTTATGTCACTTCTTCAGTAAAGGTCCTGTTAAGTAAGTTCTGATAGATTTATAAATTTCTAGGTTCACACACGCAATCTGTCTTTATGTTGTTGACTTATTTAATACAAGATTTTGATGTTCATACTGTCAGTAGGTTCCTGACAGTGGGTAATTTACAGGGCAACCCAGGCGCCACTTACTGACCACTGGGTGGAGTGTCTTTGTCAGTTCCAAAAAATTAGTGGCTGGTGATGCATTTATATTCTTAAGGCAAGTTGTTCAGTAGAAGTATTATGCCTCCTTCAAGGGCAAGAAAAAGTACTTTGCAATTTTTCCGTAGTTTTTGTTTCTTAACGTTGTTGGTGGTTGTGGTTGTTTTATTATTACATTTAATTGTATTTAATATTCTAGGGGTGAAAATGGAGAGCTCCGAGTTGGAGTCAGGAGGCTCATGAGACAGCAAAGCAATATGCCATCTTCTGTTATATCTAGCCACAGCATGCATCTTGGTGTTCTTGCCACTGCATCTCATGCCATTTCCACCGGAACGTTGTTTTCTGTGTTTTACAAGCCAAGGTCTTGTGTTTAACACTGACATTATTGGGATTTTTTAGTTCATAATGTTGTTATTGCTAACTTGCCTTAAATTTTTGCCATTGATTAGTACCTTTAACACATATGTAACTGTTTACTTGTAGTTGTACATATGCCTTACCGCTTTCTTGCATTATTTCTTGGTGAAACGGTTTGATTTGGATGACATTTGGGTTTGCTTTGCTTTACGTAGTTGAAATTTTCTGCTGACTTATCAATATTTGTCTTAGAACAAGCCGGTCAGAGTTTATTGTGAGTGTTAACAAGTATCTTGAAGCTCGAAATCATAAACTTTCTGTTGGGATGCGATTCAGAATGAGGTTTGAAGGTGATGAAGTACCTGAAAGAAGGTGTGTGAGCTGTTTGATTGAAAATTAATATTGATTTTAATTTTAGCACACTGTTCAATATAGTCAATGCTCCTCCCACGCTGAATACAGGTTCAGTGGTACAATTGTGGGTGTTGAAGATAATAAATCGCCTGTCTGGGCTGATTCTGAGTGGCGATCATTAAAGGTTAGTATTTGTGGTTTTAGATGGACTTCCAGTGTTCACTTTTATAGCTTGTGATCAGTAACTTCCAAATATATTCATTTCAGCCTTAGTAAGAGACTAAAAGCTACCAAAAAGTAGAGTTTATTCTTGCATCTCTTTAAATTGATCTAGAAAGGTCAATGCTTTGTTTATGGAACAATCTAGTTAGTGATATTATCATGGTTGAAAATTCAGGAATGTACTTGTTAACTGGCCTACATGAGAAAGATGTCAAAAATAAAATAAAAATTAATTTAGCTGCCAGAAAATGACTGAAAATATGAAAATACAAAATGCAGCATGCTGACACCTCTAGTTATTAGGATTTGAATTTTACACAGCAGCTTTTGGTTCGTTAATCTTATATATGTAAGGTATCTCAGGTTCAATGGGATGAACCGTCATCAATTTTGCGTCCTGATAGAGTTTCTCCATGGGAATTGGAGCCACTTGTGTCTACCCCTCCTGCAAACTCCCAGCCAACCCAAAGAAACAAGAGATCACGACCTCCTGTTTTACCTTCAACAATGCCCGATTCTTCTCCTCAAGGTGACTTGATCATTTGTAATTTTCTATATAATTCTGTTATCCATGTGGCTTTTCTACGTAATTTCTATTTCTCTGTACATCAGGCATATGGAAATCACCAGTTGAATCACCACCTTTCCCTTATCGCGACCTTCAACATGGACGAGACCTCTATCCATCACCAAGATTCAGCTCTACTGCAACTAGCTTTCTTGGTTTTGGTGGGAACGGCCCAGCTTCTAACAAGTCAATATATTGGTCTAGTAGACTGGAAAACTCTACAGAATCTTTTTCACCTGTAGCACTTAAAGAATCTGGAGAGAAGAGACAAGGCACTGGAAATGGCTGTAGGCTCTTCGGGATTCAGCTACTTGAGAATTCTAATGCAGAAGAAAGTCTGCAAACAGTTCCTTTGTCAGGAATGGTGGGTGATGATAGGTCTGTTCCGTCTTTGGATGCTGAGTCTGACCAACATTCTGAACCATCAAATGTTAATCGGTCTGATATTCCTTCAGTAAGTTGTGATGCTGACAAATCATGCCTACGGTCTCCTCAGGAATCACAAAGCAGGCAAATAAGAAGCTGCACAAAGGTACATAACTGCTTTTAATGTTGGTGTTACACACACTACACTTTCCCTATTTTCCTTTACAACCCTGCAACATTGTTGGCACAATTTTCCTGTGCACTTATTTTAATGTAAGACAGCTATATAATGCATCTTCACTTTACAAAATTGTGGGCTTCTTTGTAGCTTGTGATATGCATTTTTAGAGTGTATCTTCGTTATTGACAGCATTTACGACACATTCAGTAAAAATATAAGATAAAAATGGTTAGGAATTTCTTATATATTATTTCCCAATAGTGATACACAATGTAAGTTTCAATACTTGTTTTCTGTTTCACTTTGTTTTCACCATTTCCTGTACAAACATCTGCAAACCAGAAACGAAGTTAATGTACGGTTACATTTTTTGAATTATTAGTGAAAGCGAACAGAAAATGAAAACACAACAATTTTTCAAATCAACAAGCCCTTCATTGGTTGGAATATTCTCCTAGGTAGTCATAAAGGCTTGTAGTTGGTAACCGGGTTAAATGCTTTTGGTCATAATTCAAATTTAATTTTTATTCTTCACCTTCTTTTTCTTAGACTGGAAAGTGGTTTGGCATCCTCTATTTTGCCAGAGGGCAGTATATGCATTGTATAATGAGTCATTAATCACACAATGTAGGCACTAATAAGATTGCTTATGAATTAAGTTTAATATGGCTCCAGGTTCACATGCAAGGTATGGCTGTCGGAAGGGCTGTGGATTTAACACGTTTTGATGGATATGAGGATCTGCTCAGGAAATTTGAAGAGATGTTTGACATTGAGGGTGAGCTCTGTGGAGCAACTAAAAAATGGCAGGTTGTTTACACTGACAATGAAGATGATATGATGATGGTTGGGGATGATCCATGGCTGTAAGATTATTTGATACTTAACATATATTCTCTTGGACACTTATCTGTGGCATAACTTTTTGCAATTTTATATACATGTGTATATTAAGTTCTGTCTGGCTATTTTACTGCAGTGAATTTTGTAGCGTTGTGAGGAAAATTTTCATCTATACAGCGGAGGAGGTGAAGAAGCTTTCGCCCAAAATAGGCATTCTGATCAATGAAGAAGGTAAACCAAGCAAACAGGATTCAGAAGCAGTTGTCAATCCAGAGGACCAGTCATCTATTGTGGGTCCTGGTTGCTAATACTCCTAGGTCTACAACACACTAGTTGTTATATACAATAAAAATTGGCATGAAATTAGGAAGTAGAATGTGCGAGAGTGAACCTGGGAAACATTGCATAATGGTCTATAGGAGCATATCACTGGTATATTCTACACCTATGCTGGAGCAGAGTGACAGCACCAACATAGAGGTCTGATTGAATATAATGCTGTGATGATCTACCTTGAAAGAAGGCTTCGGGTGTTGTGGTTTTTCTGATTTTTGCCAAGTGTCTCACAATTTGCTTGTTCGGTTTTGAATGGGCTGCGAGCATGAAGAAACGAAACGTCTTTGGTCAAGTATCGTACTATGTATGAATTTGATTTTTGGTTCTTTTGTAATTCCCTTGATGTGATGCATCTCATTTATGTATATAACTTCATATAATCTTTGAGTACTATTTAATGTATGTATATCAAGCCAGTTTTTTCCTAGCAGCAGTTTTGCGCTATCTGGCCTGAAGTTTTCTTTTACATTAATAATTTAATTTCAGTCCCTATAAAAAATGTATTTAATTATAGTCCTTAAAATAGTGTGTTTAGTCTCTCGTTACAAATTAAAAGTATACTGTAACATTCCGCTTTTTTCAAGACATTATCTTACAAAATTCTAAACATAAAGAGATAGATTATTTTTTTTAAGATTATTTTAAATATTTATTTACTTTAAGATCATTAATAACTTATTCAATTTTACTTTCAAAAGTGATGAATTGGAAGATATGAACTATTTACAAGACGATTTGATCTACAAGATATGATTAAGAATTGTTTAAAAAAAAAAACACTTACAAGAAGATACATTTATTATTTGCAAAAATATAATTTAGATTTTGATAGAGTACAAAACATTGAATTGGACGTAGTCATATTCTTATTTGTGAAAGTTCAAGAATCAATCTAACACTATGTTCTTATCTAAATTAAAGCAAGTAATAGAAAGGAAGATTCATTTGGAGAATTTGCGAAAGCAATCTTAACAAAATACGAACAGTATCAATATGAAGAATTTACAAACTCACAAAATTTGAATAATATGAATATGAAGAATTTACAAACTCAATATAAACAAAATACGAACAAAATCAATCTAGAAGAACTGTCCATATTATATTCAGAAATAAAGAAATAGTTAAAAAACATATTATCAAAACTATTGTATTTTGTTAGGAATAAAGATGAATACATTTTTTGTTTGGGACAAATCAAACTTTACAAAATATTAATAGAATTAATGATATTATATGCTCGAAACCACTTTTAAAAAGCTTTAAAATTAGGAAAAGTTTTTAGGGCAGTTCTTTTTGCTCACCCATACATAGTACTTGAGGTCAAAGCTCTAGGCTTTTAAAGTGAGAATATTTTTGGTTGATGAAATGGATATACAACGGTCAAATATTGGAGAAAGCAAATAAGGAAAGAGGTACTAAGCACGCTCCTCTCCTATAAAATAAACGGTGTAATTGCGTATTATTTGACTGACATGAAATTCACGCTCATCTATTATTTGATTTGAAGCTTAATGAAAAATTTAATCAAAGGTGTGAAGAAACTCAAGTTGTGGTCCAAAAAGAAAAGGAAGAAGAAAGATGAGCATACTCCTCCTCCACCTCTACCCTGTCACCACCATTGTTGCTGCTCTTGCTCTTGCTCTCGCTCCACTACCACCCATCCATCAGCTCCACCCTTACCTCCATTTTCGTGGCTTGAAGCTGAACAACACAACAACAACTATAACTATGGGACATTCTTGCCACCCCAAATGGCTTATTCAAGTCAAACCCAAGATCTAGTTTCCGTTTCAGAACCTGTTTATGGCATTCCAGTTCACACAACTATTACAGATAGATCAACAGGTCAATTTGGATGTGTTTTTAGTTTTGGTCATTATTTGTTTCGCTGCTTATGTCCATGTTTTCACATTCTACACTAGCTCATGCAATTTTTAATAGCTTTGATCCTCCTCTATCTTCCCTTTCCCCATTTCTTGTTTTCATTGTTTCATCCATCCTCCTCCCTTTGCTTTATACAGTTTGTAAGATTATTTTTTATTTATATGTTTGTCAACAAACAAATGCAAGTGGGTTGGTTTTGATTCCACTCATTATTGTATTAATCGTTTTATAAAGCTTGATTCTAAACTTTTTCCCCTTAATTTTACTAGAAATTTGGGATTGTCTAGAGCGTGGTGTCACCGCCTAGCTCCAGGCAAATTGTTCCTTCAAATTATAAGCGTAACTCAAATTAATATCTGAAATTATGTTATGTGCGAACTATTTAAACTTTTAAAAATATGAAAAAATTGAACCGAATCGGTTTTCAGTTCAAAAAAACTATAATTGAATTTTTTTTTAGAAGTAATTAGGGGTAATTATGTAAAATTTGGCCTATAAGAATAAAAAAAACTATGTTAAACTAGTTTCGTTCAATTTTTTGAACTGAAAAATCAGCTTGGTTTAGTTTTTTCAAACTGAAAACCAATTCGGTTCAGTTTTCAAACAGTTTTAATTCAGAACTAAACTTTGTTCACCCTTAGATAAAAAGATACATAATTTTGAAAGTAAAGAAGATTGATATTTTTTAAAAGATATTAGCAAGTTTTATCTAATTTTAGGTTTTTTTTTTTTATCTTTACGTACTATATACAAAGGGGTGATATCAAAATTTGGTATAACTTTTTTCATTTTAATTTTAATATTCATTTAAATTATTTTATTTATAATTTTATCATTATTTATTTAATCAAATAATTAAATTTAATTATAATTTCAAATTTGAATTAAATTTCATCTAATTCTTAATTTAAATTTTAAAGGAAATATAAACATTATGACTTTGTTTTGGTGAAAAATAGCGGACGCAGCTACTTGATAGTGAATAAAATTAGTTGATTGAATTTTAAGTTTTAGATAAAATTAGCGGTTGAACTAATTGATATATATAAAACAATATAAAAAATATTTTAGATAATAATTAATTTTATGGGTTTTGTTTGAAAATTTTGATGAATTTTTGTAAAAAAATCATAACATTGTTGACATTTTAAGACATAAATGATCAAATTGTTACTTAAAATTAAATAAAAGACTAAATTGAAAGAAAAAAAAAGAGAGAAAGGAAGTGATAACTGAAATTAAGCTAGGCGACCGCATGGTCAATTATGTCTAATATTTTTTAATTAAAACAATTATATTGAAAATGAAAAAAATTTATAAAATATTGTCAACTATAAGTTCACACTATATTTAAAATAACAAAAACATTATATTCACAATGATCATTATTAAAAATCTCAATTTTAATCATTCAAACTTATAGGCCCCTGCTATAAACTAGTGTTTTGACCTTATCAAACACACACTATATCCATCTAAATAAATCAAATCTAAACTAATCATAATTTAATTTTAATTAAAAATATAGCAAATAAAAATACTAAATTATAAAAAAAAAAATCCGTATTCAATAAATAAGTTGTTCTCTAATTAATCTTGACTCTACTATTCACCTACATTTATTTCATAAAAAAAAAAAAATTATAAAATTGTGTCAAACTTAATTTTATCCGTGACATGTTGGATTACCGGTCGGGTCATGGAAGATTCGGACCCGTACAACCCATGGTGGACTATTTTTTGTTTTTTTACCTTGTACATGTCTAATGTTATTTAATTAATAAATTTGATTATTGTATCTATGCTCTTATTAATTCATTTTGTAATAATTTTACTATACGTTTTGAAAATCAAATATTACATTTAATTGTATAGATTCAACTTTAATTTCTGATCATCTCATACATAAAAATAATCTTATAAAAACAGACATACGCAGGTTTAGACGTAATTAAAATTGCGCAGATGAAAGGGGGAAAATATTTTGATTTAAATTTGTAATATATGAAGTTAGGAGTTGGGAAGAGAAAATTGCGGGGAGAGAAAGAAAGGAAAAAGAAAGAAGAGAGACGCCGTCATAGGAGTGACACGTAGGTATAAAGCCGAAGCAAGTGGTTTGTCGACGAAGCGGAAGGTTCGGACGACACAGCTGGAGACAGGCTGTCACCAACAAAGTCCCACTCACCTCTTTCTCTTTCTTCTCTTCCTTCTCTTTCCCTTCTTCTCTTCGTTCTTCCCTCTCTCTCTTTCTCTCTCTCTCTCTCTCACCCATTCTCTCAAATCAATTAGGGTTTCCTCGTCCCTCCCATCCCCATACCGCTTCATCACTGGATCAACATTCTCTGCACCGTAAGCTTTCTCTCTTCATCTTTTATGCCTTATGTTTCCTCTTTTTCTCATCACGTCCACTCATCAGATTTCCCCTACGTCTATTATTTAGATTTGAACTCCGATTAAACGTTAATTAACCCTATATTCTCCTTTCCACAAACCGCTGGAACGAAAACAAACCGGACTTTAGATTTTTTGTTCACTGTCTTTATGTTCAATGTGCGTTAATCCATCCATACATGTTTTCTGCACACCCTATATCTCTTTATTTTGTTTGCTAGCTAGTCTTCATTTATTGCCGTCGCTTCCAAATTTATGTTATCATCTTCAACTTGCACAACATCACCTATTCAATTCAATTCCTATGCCTTTCATTGGTTATCAGAAATTAATTAATTTTTTTTTTGGTTGTATGTAATTGAAGTGAGCCTCTATACTGTTTTTGAAGTTGACGTTTCTTTTGCCGACTACCAATCTGATTATAATAATTCTTCACTGCTCTTCCATATTTTCTTCCTTTCTTATCACTCTACTCCTTAACTCCTTTACCCCAACCACCCAGCCAACCTTATATCTCCTATAATTTGAATGTCTCTGATGAAACGATATATACTGATGGTGGAAAATATATATATACACAACTGGTTGCATGACATGAACTTTCAATATTACTTAATTTTAACGATTGAATGATTATTTAATCTCTTGTTTTCACCCACGATCCATTTAAATCTAATGCTTTAGTCTCATGTTGATGATACTGTTCGCTTTTATAAATTAGTTTCCTTTTTAATTTGATTTCTGCATCACCATTGTGTTGGCATGTCTATGGTAATTCATTAACATTTTATGTTTTTTATGATTCACTAGTCTATCCCTTGGGTTTCGTTAGAATACCTTTAAAGCATTAATCTAAGACTAGAGACTGAACAAAATTTTGTTTCAGATTTTTATGTTTCTGTTTTTTTTTTTTGTTGATTGTAGATGCTTGAATCGGGAAATAAATCTTAGAGCATCCTGGTTAATATGCGATGTTATGAAGTAATATACCCTTGGTGAGCATTGGGAAGTTTATCAGCCATACTTTAGTTCTGGAAAGAAGGCTCAAGCCCCGGAGAATTTGTGGTATCCATGCTGTCAGAGAGCATGCGTGGAATCTGTACTTCGGGTAATGCCCCTGTCGAGATTTGCTGCCGAAGCATTCGGTGTGGTGACAATTTGTCTAGTAGCTATCTTGACTCTTCTTGGATTGGTATGTGTTGCTTACTCGTTCTACTTCCGCTCTCGTATTCGTAATCAAGGTTTTGTTCAACTCAATTATTTTAGTGGTCCTTGGATAATTAGAATTGCATTCATTTTATTTGTAATCTGGTGGGGTCTAGGTGAGATAATTCGGTTAACTTTGTTAAGACGTGCCCTTCACTTAAAATGGAAGGAAACTGTTTGCAAGTGTTACATTGTATCAAACATGGGATTTGCAGAACCGTGCCTCTTCCTCACACTTGTGTTTCTCCTTCGTGCACCCTTACAAAGATTGGAAACTGGAATTATGAGCAGAAAATGGAATGTGAGAACATCTGGATATATTATTCTTTACTGCCTTCCTATGTTTGTGCTTCAGATTTTTGTTATTTTGGTTGGACCTCAGTTAGACAAGAATAAGAGTTCTGGTAAAAAGCTGCCTCATTATTTTACAAGTACAGCCGGCGCCTCATCAATGCCAGGGGAGAATGATGTCGCCCTTTGTACTTACCCTTTACTTAGTACTCTTCTCCTTGGCCTTTTTGCCATTATCCTGACTTCCTACCTTTTCTGGCTTGGTAGTCGGATTTTGAAATTAGTTATCAACAAGGGTTTGCAGAAAAGGGTTTACACATTGTTGTTCTCCGTTTTGTGTTGCCTTCCATTAAGGGTTGTTTTTCTTGGTTTATCTGTTTTATCTGGACCTGAGCATTTTATGTTTGAAGCCTTTGTTTTCTTGGCTTTTCTTGCACTTGTATGTTGTTCTGGGTTGTGCATGTGCACACTTGTGTACCGTCCAGTTGCAGATTGTCTAGCGCTGGGAAATCTACAAGACTTGGAAGCTAGGACTAGGAGGTTTAATGATGATCGTAATGATTCTGTGTCCCTTATTGCTAACCAGAGTCATATGGAAGATAATGTTGGGGAAAATGCTAGGCCTAGTCCTGGTAGGTATTCTGATGAATCAACAAAGCGTGGATCAATTTCATTTCGAACATTGGAAAAAAGTGTTGCTTCAACTGGAACATTTGTGGAACTAAGCCTTTTCTCTCCCAGTCACAGTGTAACCCCTCCAGGATCGCCACCTCTTCCAGGTTGGCCTATGCGATCCCCAACCCATGTTATTGGACCTTAGTGGCAGAGCTAGTAGCTGAATATGTTGGGTGAATGTCAATTTTTGGAAAAGGAAAAACTGATTGTAAAGGGTTTAGCTTCAATAAGGCTTTTTTCTTTTGGGTTCTGTTTGCTAATTCTAGGTATAATGTTTTTGCCCTAGAATTTATTGAGTAGCTCTTTGTTGTTGTTTTTTTTGCTGCGCTATCTCGATAACATTTTTCTACTGGATTGTACTTTTGTACTTTAAATGTTGGAATACTCTTACGGGTCATATGTTCTCCTTGGTAATTGTTGGTTGGCTCTTTCTGGTATAATTATCAGGGTACTACTTATGTTTGCTCTGACTAAACACAATGAAGCAACTGGACGGGGTTATGTGTCAGATTAGTTTGCTCAACTGTCTTATCTAAATTTTGCATAGAGATTAAAACTGATAGTACTAGAAATGCATGCACAGAAAACATTGAATAAAAACTGTAGATCAATGCACTTGGTTTTCTCCTATATTGAATAAAACTGATCATTGCTCAGAGTGGACCCTGTAAAATACTAATTTTACATAAAACATTGAAATGGAGTGAATCAATACTGATATAAAAACTTCTTTATTCTCCAGTTCATAAAATTCAACTGACTACTTAATATTTGTTAGGCTAGCATTAAGACCTTGTTTTGACAAGCTAAAATGAATTTATTGATGAAAGCTTTTCATTCGCACCAGTAGTGGTAAAGAGTAGCAATGAAGGTTGTATGCACATAAATTGTTGCATTATCCACCATACATCCATCTATTGGACAAAAAAGTTGAAGAGGTGAAAACAAGAAGGGAACTGGGAAAATTAGTCCAATGACCTCTACATCCATCTATTGGTTCAGTTCAGTTCAACTCGCCTGTTCAAAACTCGAGTTTGTCAAAAACTTAAAGAACCAATGTGTTTCTTCAACTTTAAGTTAAAATAATAATAAAATAAAAATTAAATAAAGCCCATATAATTTAAATTTAAACTAGACTTAATTAATCTTTTTACATCAATTTTCTTATTACTCTTTATTGCATCATGATTTGGTGGTGCATTCCTTATATAGAAGAAGATGAGAGTGTAAGGCAAAATGTGGGACTTCAATAGTGAAGTTGAAAAGAAATCATTGAGTGTGAGACTTAAGTGTTGAACACAACTAAATAACCAACTTTGTTTCTAACTTTTAATTGATACAAGTTTTATCTCAAAAAGAATATTTATGACTCAATATTATCACCGAAAAAAGTTGATTTGAACATCAAATACAATATCTCACGTTACATTTGTTGACAAATCTTCTCAAAAAGAATATGACTTAAAATATTATCACCGAAAAAAGTTGACTTGAACAACATATACAATATCTCACCTTAGATTTGTTGACGAATTTTTTACAATACTAGAGACTGAATTTGATTTTTCTATAAGCTATGTAGTTGTATGTTTTTTTAGTAGCTTTCAAATGATATAAAAAACTTCTTAATATTAGTATTTCAAATGATTTTTATTTTCTTTCAAAATGACATTTACAATGTGTTCAATATCATTTTCAAGCATTTTAATACTTACACCTAAATTAATTTTTTTTTTACAACTCCTAAGTGAAATTTATTCATACAAAAATAAAATTTATTATATAAAATTGATTATATATATATATATATATTGAGTTAGTTCATAAATCAAACAAGTCATTATGCATAGTTCAAGTTCAACTCATTTATTTAGCGAGCTCAATTTTCATTTCAAGATCGACTCATTTGGTTTATGAACCAAGCTAAACGAACTAATTATCGAATTGAATCTCAAATTATTTTCGAGTTGATTCGGTTCATTGTCAGCTTTATATCTGTTCAAGCTTCTCTTGCTCACCCTCTCCATCTCCTTTGTAAGTTCTGAAAACCACGGTAAAATGTTATGTAAATCTTTCTTCTGATAGCTGCAGCATCTTTGAGATCTACTCTGGTTTTTCCAATTTCTTTGTAGTTTACATAGTGTTTGGCGGTTATATTTTATTGATTATATTATTATGTTTTTCTTTATTTATTTGTATACTAACTATCTGCTTCATCCATCTTGCAAGAAGTTGTTTGAAGACATCAACAGTTGTTGTCTTTTTGTTTAAAAAAGTTTAGCACTGAAAGGTTCTACAAATATTTCGAGTGATTTGATAGGAAATTGTTCCCGTCAACATTGGTAGAAAAATTTACCAATAAAAGTTATATGAAGATTAAAACTTAAGAGTTCTTTTTTACGAGGTAAACTTGTGTAAAAATAATTTTGTTTTATATAAATAAATTTGCGTAAGATTTTGTCTTTTTTATATTGTATATTTGTTGCTTTTTAATTATTGTCTTTTTTACACTTATTAAAAAAATTATTAATTTTTTTATTTTTAATGAAATTATTTATCTTTTTCTATAATATATTTAACTATTTAGTATAGCAATCCATTATTTCTTTTTTTGCAATAAATAATTTTGACAAAACAATAATTTATATTAGTTTGAATTTCAAAAATAACAAATAAAAAGAAAATAAATATTTTCTTAAAAAACGACACTTATAAAAAAAAGGATGATATATAATTTTGTATGAAATTAGACTTGTGTGGATAATTGGGATTAAACTTGAGTGAATGAAATTAGGTTTGTTGTATATATAGAAATTGGAAAGATTTTTGTTTGTATATGCATGTTGAAACGTAGATTGGTAGTTAAAAGAGTAAAATTTGAAATAAAAGAAAATATTTTTAAAAATTGGTTGAGGTTAAAATCGATTTAAAAAATGTTGAATAAGACTTTTTACCTTTGTTTTTACTCAAAAACCCATTCTAAGAAAGAATGTAGTTATTAAGAGCTAGGTACATGGTTAAAATTTCACTATGAAAGACACGAATCCTACGTGGGAAAAAATGGGAAAAAAATGGGTTCCTTTTCTATCTTCTCATATTTGATGGAACTCTCCCTTCCACTTCCACACTAACCATTACTGTGTCACTTTTAAAGGTTTTAGTTTATGGTTCCGTGAGAGCATCTTCAATGGTAACTAAATACGTTTGTGTGCCGGTGTAGAGTTACGTGAAATTGAATTTTTGGCGAGTTATCTTTGGAGCTGTCATGTCGGGAAGTAGCAGTATTTTCATAATTTAATAACAATAAATTCATAACCGTTATTTTTTTTTATTAATAATGATAAATTTATGACCATTTTATTTACTTTTATTATTTTTAATGATTTATGTCATGTATTTAACATTTAATTTTTATTATTGTTATAAAAATTTAAGTTCAATTTTATTTTAAATATAAAGTTAAATGATGAGTTCAGATGAACTAGTTGCTTAAAGATGAGTGAACTCCATTTAAAAAACCTATATTGAATTCACGTATCTTTACTGCAATTAATTTAATCTATTTTCATAAAAATTAAAACAGTAATTAACACAACATTTGTTTAGCAGTTTCCTAGGGTGAAATTTAAATCGAGAAGAAGAGTCGGGCGGAAGTTGAAGGATGCTGAACTAAATCTAAATCTAAATGTATTCTATTCATGGGTGCCTATGTTTGTATAAAATGTATCTTATTCTTATCTAATCTAATATTATCCCAATGAATCAATGAGACAATACGTACCGAGAATTTAGGACAACCAAAAACAATTCCCTTATTTTATTTTAATATAAATAAGTTTGTTTTATAGTTAAATTTGTTTGTTGAATCTTTAGAGCGGTTTTGGAATTATCTTCCGAAACCGCTCTACTGATCAATAATAAATATTGTGAATCCCGCCCCCGGTAGTGGTGGGGTGGGCGTGAAGATTGAAGAGAATGAAAATAGGTGGATGGGTGAAGGGTAAAGTGGTTGGAAGTGGATCTTTTGGCAGTGTCCATTTAGCAATCAATAAATCCAACGGTGGACTTTTCGTTGTGAAATCAGCCAATTCAGAGGCTGGACGTCATGCTCTTCATAACGAGTTCAATATCCTTAATACTTTAAATTCTTCTCCCTATATTGTCCAATGTTTAGGGACAGAGTACCACCAACAAGGTGCTATCAACAACGTTTTCATGGAGTATATGTCCGGTGGTAATTTGGCTGACGTGGCACACAACTTTGGCGGTTCATTAGATGAACAACTTGTACGTTTGTATACTAAACATATTCTCCTTGGATTAAATCATCTTCATCAACATGGAATTGCTCATTGTGATCTTAAGTGCAAAAATGTTCTTTTAGCCTCATCTGGGAACGTCAAACTGGCAGATTTTGGTTGTGCTAAAAGGATTAAATCGCTGTCGTCGTCGCCGTCGTCATCATGTTGTATTATCAACGGTGGCACTCCTCTATGGATGGCTCCCGAGGTGTTATTATTTCACAACAATACTAATGAGAAGCTGGATTTGGATTTTGCAGCTGCAGATATATGGTCTTTGGGATGTACTGTTATTGAAATGGCTACTGGTAGACCTCCTTGGATTGATAATCTTCATGACTCTTCTATTTCAAATCCAATGGCTGCTTTGTTTAAGATTGCCCGTGGTAATGACATACCTCAATTTCCACTTCATTTCTCTGAAGAGGGTATTGATTTCTTGAGGAGGTGTTTGGAGAGAGATCCCAATAAGAGGTCCACTGCTCATGACTTACTTTCCCATCCGTTTATTAATCTTTCAACTCATCACAAACACTGCTCTGCTTCCTCACCCGCAGCTGTCTTGGAGGTTCATAAATTTGAAGATACTTATGATGATGTTGATGTTGATGTTGATTCCGCGGGGTTGAATCATTTCCACATCACAAATCAGTTTCTGTGCCCACAACTAGGAACAACAATATGGCAACTGGAAGATCGTGCATCAGGGAATCATTGGATCACTATTAGATCAAGGTCATAAATCAAGTAGGAGGTCCAGGCCTCATATTAATTTTACTCATTTAGATGTCATAGACAATATATAGGTTTCAATACAACTTTCAGTAGGACACCAATATATAGCTCTGTCAATGTTTTACTGTCTTTTCCTTTTAAGGAATGGTCTCTTCAGTATTGCCAATTTTTCTAATTAAAGGGTTGAATCAAATCATGCGATACATTTGAGTATCACTTGCATGATTTAGGGAGGATATTATAACTACTACCACCTTCATTCTTATATATAGCATCTCATTGATCAGATCATGATAATTAAGAAAGTATATAGGATGTGATTGATCACATCATGATAATTAAGAAAGTGAATAGTCGTATTAAATTTCTTGAAATGTGATTTTTTTTTTTACATATTTACCCTTAAAGAGATAGAATTGGTTAATATTTTTATTATAATATTTATTGTTGATTATAGAAAAAGATGCAAATTAAATAAGAGTATATTGGCAAAGAAATAATTAATGCACTTAAAATAAAGAACCAAGTAACAAAATATTTAAAAATGAAGCAATTATCATTGCCTTGTATATAAGGTATAAATTTACTGCCACACCAGAAATACATCCAACATTGTATCGAATGGGATATTTGTATTGCGCAGGTTAATAATCTCAAAATCCCAATTATAATGACCGTCTCTTCTAATTATCAACCATGACAGGTAGACAGCAAATAATACAAGGATGCATATGAATGGACAATGAACAAATTTCCTATACATTTGTACAGAACAGAATCCTTGTAATACAGAGCAATTTAGCGTTTATCATTTTAAATAGATTTCCCCGCAGGATAATTTGAAACGACACCCCACCTTGGGAATGGGTGTTGATATAACACAAAATCCTCCAATTACCACACTTTCTAACACATTTTACAATACCTCCCATTCATCTTCAATTCAATCATCATAGATTCCTATTAATAGTAGAAATATCTCTGGCACATTGTAATGAAATTGGTTGCTCTCTTATGCGAGACAGAAGAATGGAAACTTGCTCTGTTGCAATATCTAATCGTTCTTTAGACTTAGAAGATTCTGTAATTAGAGAAGAAACCATATTTTGTAATAACTTAACTCTTTCGGCATGATCGTTAGTTGCATTTTGAATAAGCTTAGAAGAGGGTATGCTGATACGACGCCATCGGATGGGTAGATATCTATCTGGGATCTGAAAGCAATTTCCTGTTGAAAGAACTCTTAGAGAGTGCCTACACAAAATTCCAGAAAATTCAAACTGGTGACAGCTGCAGCTTAGAATTCCTTCCTGAGGAGACCAATAAACTTTGCGACCTCCTTCAGCTTTCGTGTGATGTCTCACAAGAAAACCATCTTCAATTGAAAAAGATGCATAATGTGCAGCCAACACTAGTTGCTCTTGAAGCTTTGAAAAGGCAAAAGGAGTGAGGACCGTAGCAGCATGCGATTCCATGGGGGCTCCTGTTTTGAGGCTAACATTTTGGAGATTCTGCTGCATGGTTTGTTGTTCTCCAGTTTGATCTTTAAAATCCACAGCAACAGCTACCTGGTTGTGCAAAGCAAACCCAAGTTTTAAAAAATATAAGGATTTTATATCTCCAAAGAGTAGGATAAAATTCACTCTATGAAATGTGAAGAGTCATTGAAAGTCCAATTTAACAATATCAAAACATGAGACAGAAGGATACAGTACCTGTTCAACAAAGTGAGCAAGTCGTGTCTGTGCACTTAGAAACCGTTGAATGAAGGCATTAATTGACTTCGACTGACCAGTTGTAGTCATTCCCGCAAGAAAATGGCTTCTCAAATATGGTAATGCCCAAAGTGAGCGAGAGCTGTATAAATTAACCATGTGCCGATTGGAATGCAGCGCAAAAGAACAGACCATTTCCCTCCAGCCTAGTTCAAAATCCTCAACTGATTCAAGATTATAAAGTCTATAAAATTCAGCCTTCCACTCATTGTAACGTTCTCCTAGAACAGCATTGAACCAAGATGGAAATTTGGCTACTATCATCCATATGCAGAAAGCGTGTTTTGTTGTTGGCATTTCTGCAGATAGCGCTTCTTTTAGACAAATATTTTGGTCAGTTAATATAGTCTGTGGAGCCTTCCCATTCATAAAACCTAAGAAAGCCTTCCAAGAAGGTGAATAAAAAATAAAAATAAAACAAAACAAAACCTGTGTAAATTAAAGAATGGTGAAACTTCTCAAAAATTATTACATATTCTACAAGGAAGTGAAAGTGAAAGAAAGATAAAATCATCCACAGTTGAACCTTGTCCATTTTATAAGAATGGAATAAAAAGAAAAAGCAAAATTAGCACAAGGGGCTTTCATGCATTTCCAAATTTAAGGCTACTCAACAAAAAACACTTTGCAGTGGCAGTGATTTATATTAGCTTCCATTTAGTATATCCTAGACAGTGCATGATATTTTATAGCTATCCAATCTTCGATATAAAATTTGTCGTGACATCACAATTAAGGCACATCAGCTTTATTTTAGAAAAGAATCCAAGGGGCCATAACACATTGTGAATCAAAGACCAAATGATACAAACACTAATAACTTTTTCATTAACTACCTTTATTGCCCAGGAAAATGACCTGACGGTTTCATCTCGCAGTAGCACACAGCCAAAGAAGCAGGGCATTCCATAATTATTTATTCCAACCCATATCCCCAGCGGCATGTCAAACGCAGTCAGACGGTGTGTTGTATCAAATACCACGGCATCACCAAAGATATCATACAATTGGATCGATGAGGCATATGACCAGGCAATATTTTCTAAATGGTTGTTTGCGTCAAGTGTGTGCTCAAATTTAAAATTAGAATCTTTCTCCTTAATATTTCTGCACATTCTTAACAAATCTAGGCTTTCTTCTTCTGGATCTAATTTTCTAAACGACTGGAGTAAATTTCTTACGTCCTTTTCAGTAAAAGGCAAATATCCTGGTTCCACACACTTCTCAAGCTCCATGAGCCTCATCATTTGATGAACAGATATCCCTGTTTTGGCAAACATAAGGATACGGTTTTTGTCAGCATCTGAGATAGTTCTGTATGCTGGAAGGAAACGAACTTGGTTTGGTTCCAAAAGTTCATGATTATGGTGGTTAGCAAAACCAGTCACGCGCCATTCTGGAGCTCCAAATTCTGTTGTTTTGCTTATCCGCATGTAGGCCTGACAACCGCACCGAGAAGATTTTCTATTTCTTTGAGGTTTACTTTCAGTTGATGATTTGACAGGAGTGTTGCCAGCACGGTGACAAACAAAGTAGCGCCTAGTAAGTCCTTTTCCAACACCATCTTTTCCCTCTGTACGGTGACGTCTAATTGAGAAGCCACACCTCTTGGCAAAATCACTATAGAATTCATAAGCTGAATCATGAGTGGAAAACCTTTGACCAATGTAAGGAATGGCATCGTTAGTTGTTTCCATGGAGTGTCTGGTTTCACCAGGGGACTCCTCTGTGCTGCTTGTTTCGCCCAAAGACAGCGAGTGTTGGTCAGAGGGATCATCATAGACTACCAACATGGATCCAGCCTCTTCAGACATCATATATATTTTAATCAAGTGACCAGCTTAAGGTATCATATGCCAAATATTGAAGGAGGAAAGCAGAGTGAAGAACAATTAGCTGCCACAAAACAAATCAACATCTAAGTTGATCACCAGTCACAAAGCAAAACAACAAGTAAAGTATAAATGTGATGCAACAACCATGGAATAATAAATTGTTCATTCAGTGGACAATTAGCATGTACAGACATAATCACAATTGTCTAAATTTATTTATCATTATTAAAATCAGCTCCAAACAACAAAAACAAGTAGTGTAACTAGAGGTAAGACAATCAACGATCCAGCAATAAATATTTTAAGTGGAAAGTAAAGATTGATTAAGTGGAAAATGAAGGAAGAAAATATCGTACCGTATCGCACGACACTGTGAAAATTTGAGGAAATGGAGGGAAACCCTAACCTATTCGCACGAACAAAAAGAGATACCCCAATCAATCTATTCGCACTCGTATAACATTGTATTCGGTTTTAGTTTTGCTCTTCCATTCGTCCACCTTTAAACGCACCGTTTTGTTTCCATCCACTTTTGTTTTTCCTCCTAACATTCCTACTTCTTCCTCGCCAATCATCATACTCTAAAAATGGAGCCAATTTCGATCTTCTCTCTTTTACATTTTCTATCAAAATTGTTATTTTTAAAGTACTTTTATTTTTACTTTGATGGAATCAACTGAACTATCGTAAAATATTAAATAAATATACCTCCTCTTATTTTGTCATATTCGGAAAATTAATTTCATTCTTTTCAATCAAACTTTTTACCCTTCAACTATCATATATGTTACAGTTACAATTGTAGTCTTAACCTTTTTTTTTCTTTCTAGAAGTGATTTTTGACCTCAAAAATAGTGATTTATTTTTCGGATGTTTATATTCAATGAAAATATCACTTTTAGCTCAAAAATTAAAGTGATTTTTATGTTAAAAATTCACAATTTTTAGAGTAAAAAATGAAGGTTAATGACTAAAATTATAGTAAATATGACAATTGATAGATCAAAAAATTCGATTTTAAAATATAAATTATTTTTTTGAGTGTGATAAAATAGAATACGGAATATGAAATTAAATCTTTTTATTGATAATAAAAATAATTTTTTTAAAATTTCATTGTTTATAAAATTGTAGACAATTGTTCACTTAATATAAAGGCGAAAATATACTAAATCAAACTAAAATTCGCAAGACACAAGTTTGATATGATAAATTAAAAAAAAGTAAAAAGTCAATATCTAAGTTTATCCTCCTATCTATCCCATAAGCTTATTTTTAGACTAAAGAATTACATGAGGATCACAATCTCATTGAACAAATTTTTCATTCGTATACTTATACAATATAATTGTGGTAACAATTATTTATCTAAGCATCGCTAATCACAAGTTATGAAATTTAAACTTGTAATCAATATTTAAAATATATAGCATCTACTTGTATCAACCTATTATTACTTCACATAAACTCTAAGCTCATACTCGTAAAATAATCAATTTTATGAATACAAATGCAAATGCAATTGCACCTTGATTGTGTCATTTATGTTTTCTATTGCAATAATTTTCCATAAAATGTAGTACTAAACTGATTTTAAATCTCTTCTGATGAACATGACATTGCGATTATTTTGTGGAACTTTCTTTAGTCGTTGGTAGGCTTACCCAACATCATAACTTTTTGTGTCAATATCGTTGTCTAGTCAAATATTTTGGGTTGTATGATAACTTTCGATATTAAAGTGATGTCCAAGATAATTAAGTATTTTTCACCTGAATATTCCTTAGGTGCTCCAACCGCCGCCTTCAAGGCCTAATGCATTTGTGTTTTCTTGTCATTGTTGAGTTGCTTAGTCCTTCTAAAAATCCTGAATTCACATACACGTATAAGAATGAAAAACACAACATACAATGGACCACCTGAGTGAGGAAGCTAACTTCCACAATAAACAACAAAACCACTTATGGCACCCATTTATCAATAGTAGCCATAATCAATTTGGTCATGTAAATTTTCATATTTATGAGGTTGTAAGAGATTCACAACACAAAACTCGAAGGATGAAAATAATATACATCTATTTGGGGTTCTTACCATCAGTTCAAGTAAATAAAAAACTAATTGGGATTGATTGTTTTAAAAAAAATATATCTAAATATCATTTTAGTGTTATTTTGATGACCTGAATATGTTGAATTTACATGAGAAGTACAGTTCGATCGCTATATAATATATTTTTTAGAATGAACAAATAACTTTAATCAAAAATCAACACTAAAACGAAAAATATCTTCTTTCTAAGAAGAACACCGGAGCGAAAAACACTATGGTCAATTATAAAAATCAAAACTCGTAGGAATACTCACTTGAGTCACTGGGGTAAAAATACCCTACATAATTAGAAGGGTTTCCTAAAAAAATGCAATGTTGTGATATTATAACATCATGTGTTGAGTTAATAATTGAGATTAAATATATATATATATAAAAAATGATCTGACATAAATAAATTTTTTGTTCTATTATAAAATAAGTAATTTTAATAAGAATTTTTCTTGTGGCAACATTTTTTTTAGTTATTGATTAATAATCAATTATGTTTAGAACCAAAAAAATAAATAAATCAAATGTGTAACACTTATATCATAATAAATTTGTTATAACAATTAATAACATCTTTTTTTTTCGCTTTACGCTATTTGTTTTCAAAAATTTACCAGAACAAAAATGGCAGACTTTGTTAATTGACAAATTATATATATTTATTTTGGCTTCAAATATAAATATAAATAAAGTCAAATAAAGTTGAAGTATTAAATTTAAAGTCTATATTAAATACATCAATTTTATGTGACTACTTTTATTTAT